>VMDO01015377.1:0-31892 GCA_007922755.1 Pedetes capensis | reverse complement strand
GGACAGAGCCCTCTCACAGGGTGCAGTAAGTTAGTGCAGTGTTCTGTTCTCCAGGTGGCGGTGATTGATTCAGGGATGGACTGTGCTGGTGTGTTTGTTTTGTTTTGTTTTATTTCAGATAGAGTTGAGAGTCATCTGCTTCCTCTCTTCTTGGGATCCCAAGCCTTTGCCTGCAGAGCCGCCTACAGCGATGCCACATTTCACAAGCAGAAAGCCCTAGGGAGTGAAGCTGCTACTCCTGGCTCCGCCAAGCCCTTTGAAGTTCCTTGCTATGCTCCTTGGGTCCTCAGGGCAGCCCTGGGTGCTAGCAGCACTTCTTCTGTGGCTTTTCAGCCCTCTCCTTTTCTTCTTAATAGATTTCTTTTGGGCTTCTGTCAGTGACAGCAGAGTGAGGCACAGCCCCAACGTTTCAGTCCACCTAAGACGCAGATTTATTTGCGGGAGACCCCTCAGCTTATGGCCAGTTGTCTGTACCTGGACCCAGCCTACCTTCCTTCTCCCAGAGAGGAGGAGGAAGTGTCCCTTCTCGCACCTGATGGCCTCTGTCCTGTCCTGAGATCTTCACGTACTTTCCTTCTGCCCAGGGAGCCTGTGCACCCCACTTCTCTCCCTCATCCTTCAGGCTGGCTGGCAGCGCTTCAGGGAAGCCTGATGGCTGATAAATCAGTGCCAGGCTTTTTCCCTTCTTAGCTTCTTACTACGGATAGCTTCATCTTTCACAGCACTAACCTCACATGCAGTTATGTTTTTATTTACTAACAAGCATTTTGTCTGCCTCCCTTTTCACATTATAAACTCCAGGAGAGCAGGGACATGAACTTATCAGCTGTTCTGTCACCTCATTCTTGATATAATGCAACAAAAATATCGATTAATGGAAACCCTTCCCTTCCCTCCCCTCCCTCCCTCCCTCCCTCCCTCCCTTCCTTCCTTCCTTCCTTCCTTCCTTCCTTCCTTCCTTCTCTCCTTCCTTCTCTCCCTCCCTCCCTCCCTCCTTTATTCTCCCTCCCTCCCTTGATCATTTTGGGGCTTGGAGGTGAATAGATTTGATACTGAGAGAAGCCAAGTGGAAGTACAACAATCCCTCCCCTCTTTCTTCTCCTTTCCTCGCTCACTCCTCTATTTTTTCCCACACTGGCCTCAAACTCCCATGCTCTGGAGATCCACTTACCTTAGCCTCCTAAGTAGCTAAGACTACAGGTGCACCTCTGCACCCTGCTCCTTGTATTCTTATTAAGATAAGTACTTAACCAGGGCCTAATGGGCCTACAGCCATATCCCTGTGGCATCGGATCCCATCAGATCTCAGAAGCTAAGCAGGGTCCGGCCTGGTTAGTACTTGGATGGGAGACCTCCTGTGAATACCAGGTGCTGTAGGCTTGGGAGACAGACCTGGCAACCCACTCCCAAAAACAATCAGCCATGGAAAATCCTATGAATAGCAGAGAAGCACTAACAATACTGTTGGGAGAAGGACATGGCATCCTACTCCCCAAAATCAATCTGCCATTAAAAACCCTATGAATAGCAGAGAACCACTGACAATACTGTTGGGAGAAGGGCATGGCAGCCCACTCCCCAAAATCAATCTGCCATTAAAAACCCTATGAATAGCAGAGAAGCACTGACAATAGTGTTTCGCCTGTTGTACATAGGGTTGCTATGAGTCGGACACTGACTCAATGGCACCTAACAACAACAACAACAACAACGACCTAACCAGGGTGAAGGTCTTCCTTACATTTATGATCATGAATACATTCCTTAAAATGGGCAAATCAAGGAAAAACATCTCACAGGACTGATACATGTGATTAACTACCAGTTTCCCATCCCACCTGTTTTCCTTGTAGACAGATCAGCAGAAATTTTCAGATGTCAGGCAGCCACTTGCTCAGGGGAAGAAAAGGCATTTTGTGGTGTAGGCATCATCCTGATGGATAAGGCAAAAATGTGTTTGCCAATTTGTTTGGGAATGGGCGCCCCTTGGGAGAGGCTGCTTGGTGTTCTGAGAAAGATCTGCTCTCTCGAGGAAAGGGTTCCAGGAGCAGTTCACCCTCTTCTTGCCTGTGGAGGGGGTGACATACAGAGCTTCTAAGGTCGTTTTGGGGCTTGGAGGTGAATAGATTTGATACCAAGAGAAGCCAAGTAGAAGCACAAAAAAAAGTGACAGAATAATCTGGCTTTGAAAATGCTCTGCATCCAATTTCTGGTTATGTATGATGATGAAATTTATTTACATTTAAAAGGCACTGGAATAGATCTTGTGCTACCTGCAGTCCAAAATGCCATTCTCACAGACTGATGTGTTAATAAGGGGTGTAATGAGATAGTGCCATATATACAGTGATTGTCGTTGTTAGGTGTCATCAAGTTGTGTCCGACTCATAGTGACAGAATGCACAGCAGAACAAAACACTCCCTGACATTGTGCCATGCCCGGCACTATGTCAATGCTTCTCATAGGGTTTTCTATGGCTGATTGTTTCGGATTACTTTGGGAGGAGATTGCCAGGTCCTTCTGTTTTTGCCGTGCTGGAGATTGAACCCAGGGCCTCAGCACAGAGCAACACTCTACCAACTGAGCTAAACCCCAGTCCTATAGATAGTGATAGGAATACAAATTTATATTTTGTTAGAAAAAGATCATTGTAAATAAAGCTTTAATCAATGATTAGATATTAGTGAGATGTTCATTTGCTTCTGATTGGGTTGAGAAAAATGTCCCTGGGTGCTGATGAGTTTTAGAGAAGTTCTGATCACCGTAATATGCAAGATGTATTAGGAAGGGTTTCAAGAAGGCAGTGTAATTTAAGAAAATGCTTTTTTCTTACCTGTTTCACTTAGTGATGCAAAGCGAATGCCTATTTGAAGAGCACTGGAGAATTGAAATGAGTGCTGTGATAGCTCTAAAGCCGAAATATCTTCGAGAAAGAAATGTTTTCTTTTAAATAATTATGTCTAATGATACTTAAGAAATAAAGAGGTTCTTAGTATTTATGAATCAATAAGTGTTCTTTCTGTTTTCCAACTGTGTTTTCTCTCTCTCAGGTCTGTTAAATAGAAGAAGAAATCTATTATTGAATTTAAAATCATTTTTATTTTTAATTAAAAATGTTTTCATATTATGGGCAAAAAGTCCACACAAAAAATACCCAAATCTGGACAGTGGAAAACTATGTCTCCCAACATAGAACATGGCCTCAGACACCACTTGCAACAATTCATGTTTGTTATTCCATTTAAATCTCTTATGAATAGCTTGAATGGATGAACGAGCAGATTAAATCATATATGAGACCAATAGTCATTGAGCATTTCCTATGCATAGACACCAAGCTTGTTGCTAAGGATGTAGTCGTGAGAAATGCTACAAAGATCTGGTCTCAGTGAGTTTCTGGGCCAAGTAGGGAAGGAGGGTTAGTCATTAAATAGGTGTTTTATTAAGGTTAGAAGTGTCAGGGTCATGGAAGTGCCAGGTTTATATATCAACAAGGGTACCTGATGTCCCCCAGAGAGTTGCAAAAGGCCTCCCTAAGGAAATGATGTGTACCCAAAGATCTAGGGTGAGTGGGCAATGGCTTTAATAAATCCTTTCATTTATTTTAGGTTGCCACAGCCAGAAAGTCATATTCAATGGAAGTAGTTCCTGTGTTTTAGCACTTATTATTGTCAAATATATCTGAGCACATTAACAATATTAAGCTTTGAAGTAAAGATATATATATATATATATATATATATATTTACACACACATTATATGTATATATGTGTATGTATATGTATCTATGTGTGTGTATATATATGTATATATACATATATATGTATATGTATGTGTATATATATATATATATATATATATATATATATTTATTCAGAAGTAAAAATTCTTAACTTGGGATTAAAAATAAATTGCTGCAAACAAAGCCAAAATTCAAGGAGGTAGATATATGTGTCACTCCTAAAATAGTGAAGAAACAATGCAAAAAAAAAAGGCCAAATGAATTCTAACCACAGTAAGAAGGATTTGTTGTTATTGTTATAAGCTGTCACATCTAGTCTGACTCATAGTGATCCTCATATGGTTTTCAAGGAAGGGTTTAGGTTGAATGTTACTGAGGACTTCATGGAAGATGTTCTTAAATCATATCATACATTCAACCAAAGTTATTGACATAGATTCTTTGCTTGATCAAGCATCTTCTAGGCCCATCTGTGAACTTCCCTGTAAAATTTTATTGTAGAATAACCTCTGGCAAAACGTTTGATCAAGAACCTGCCATACCTTTAACACCTCATCACCTTTGGTATCAGATTAGGTTCTTTATCCTCCATAAGCCCCCCAGTAATGTCTGATCCCCCTGGCTATCTTCAGCAAGAACTCTGTTAGCTTGGTTTAGCTAGAATCCCTTGTATCCCTGACATTTAATCTTAGTTGCATTTACTGACTCATATCCCACTCTTTGGCTACAAATTCCCACTTCTCCCTGGCAAAGGGCAAAACTCCCAGAGTTGAATTTCAGCTGTGCTTCCTATTGCAAATTCCCATTGCTGTGCTCCCTTTGGGCTGGGTTTAGCATAGTTGGTAGAGTGCAGGTCTGTTTTCTCTGAGGCCCTGGGTTTGATCCCCAGCACCGCAAAAAATGGGAGAAGGACATGGCAATCCACTCCTGAAGCAATCCAGAAACAATTGGCCATTGAAAACCCTATGAGGGTCTCTATGAGTTGGTTGGACCTGACTCAATGGCACCTAACAACAACAACAACAACAACAACAACAACAACAACAGGGTCCCTGTACCTAACATGATGGCACTGAATAAAGTCTACCTTACTACTTTGACAAGTATCATGAAATAATTTTCTCTGTAACTTAGTCTTGGTGTATGTGGGGGAATTTAGAGTTTGTTGCTGATTCCTCACTACTTTTTGAACGATCTTAAATCTTATCGACTGTTAAATTCTTTAACACCTCTCACAAAAGGCTAGTTTGGGAGTTTGGGGGAGTGAAGTGTAGGCTCTTTGTCATGAAGTCCAAGGACAATCACAGAACTGCTGAATGTTTGGCTGACGAGCAAGGTATTTATGAGGGTGCATAAGTACTTTGTTTTGTCGGAGAGGTGTATGGGGTTGTAAATTGTAGGAAATAACTCAGATAAGGAACATCTGTTTATAGACAGGGAGCTTCTTACCTCTGCTGCCTCTGTCTTTGTCAGGCACTTATTATTTCTTGTCTGGATTGCTTCAGTAAACTCCTAACCACTTTTCCTCCCTAAAATCTTGTCCCCTGAAAATATGTACTTCACTCTACTGCCCACGTTGAATTATCTTTATAAAGATTTAAAAATAAACAATTATCTTTAAATGGGAAAATCTGATCTTATCCCCCTTTGGGAATAGCCCATGGATTTGAGGATATACTCATCTTTACAAAAGGGTTGGCCATTTTGCTCTTTGCTCTTTTCATAGTTTTCATCTTATTACTGCTTTATGCTTAACTTCTTCCTGAGCCCAATGGATTAGCAGCAGTTCTGTGAGAGCACAAGAGCCCATATGCTTGTCTTGTCTTCCCCTTTGCCAGCATAGTCACTTAGACAGCTTCTCTATTGGAATTAGTGCAGAGCTGCCTTCCCAAGGCAGGAGTGGGAGCTGCATTTTCCTATTTCTACTCAATTCCTCATAACACCTTTGCTTGAAGATCTGGTAGACTCTTGGCTTCATTGGGTTGAACTCTTTTATGTTGGAGAATACATCTTGTTTGTTTTTATACACAAAGAGCTTAACATAATTTCTGGAACATGGAAGGTGTATGAGAGATGGAATTTATTGGAAACAAGATTTTATTTATTTTTTGACCCTGTTCATCTGGTGTGTTAGCTTTCTGAGACAATCAAGTGACAAAGAGAAAGATATATTTTGGCTTCCAGTTTTGGGGGACTGGGGTTTAGCTCAGTTGGTAGAGTGCTGTTCTGTGCTCTCTGAGGCTCTTGGTTCAATCCCCAGCACTGCAAATATGGGAGAAGGACCTGGCAGCCCACTCCTGAAATGAGCCTGAGACAATCAGCCATTGGAAACCCTATGAACAGCAGAGAAGCACTGACATAGTGCTGGGCATGGCACAGTGTCAGGGAGTGTTTTGCTCAGTTGTACATAGGGTCACTGTGAATCAGACCTGACTTGATAGCACCTAATAACAACAATAACCAGTTTTCAGGGTTTCAGTTCATAACTGATTGGTGGCATTGCTTTGGGCCTGTGATGAGGTAGCACATCAGAGTGGGAGCATTGTTGGAGCAAAACAATCCACATCATGACTAGGAAGTAAAAGAGAGTTAGGAGCTGACTGGAGGCCACAACTCTCTTAAAGGGCCCAACCCCAATCACTTAAAGACTTCTGAATGTCCCTTGCCTCTGAAAGGTTCCATCACCTACCAATTGAAATCCCTTCCCCCACTAGGGAATAAGCCTTTGAGTTATTTGGAGAACATTTAAGACCCACACTAGTGTTGATTAACATCCTGAGAAAAGAAACTGATTTTCTACATTTTTTTTTGCATCTATTTGAAAGCATACTTTTCCTAACCTGGTGACCAAAGACCTGGCCGTGGTACCTGAGGATTATGGTGTAACCACTGGTATAGTGCAAATAGCATAGATCCTTCATTAAGAGGAAGGCCATTGGAGTCAGAATGTGTATTAAAATCTTGGGTCTTAAACTTATTAGCTATGTGATTTTGAATAGGCTTAACTTCTTTAATGATTCAGTTTTCCTACTTGTAAGAAAACAGTACTTCCCACATAGGTCTACCGGAGGATTAATCGGAAAAAACCTTGTTAAGCACTGAAGGTATCTGGGAGAGATCAAACACTTAATAAATGCCAGATATGGTCATTTTAAGGATTTCTGCTCTTTCTGCCATGGGATCTTCTGGCATTCTTTGGAACTGGGTAGAAGCATAAGGCTTAGTGCTAAGCACAGAGAGGAAATGGGAAAATGAAGGAGGCCTGGTCCCTCTGACCAAATTACAAAGCAAAGGGTAGTAGTTCCCATAAGGAAGGGAGGGACAAAATACTTTAACAATTTAAAAGAGAGGAGATTGTTTTGAGCTGGGGCAGAGTTTGTGAATCTCAGCACCACTGAGCTTTTGAGAAGGGTCATTCTTTGTGGTAGGGGACCGATTTGTACACTGCAGGGTGCTCAGCAGCATTTCTGGCGTCTACCCACTTGATGCCAACAGCATGTCCCCAGCTGTGAAAACCAAAATTGTTTCCCCCTAGGGGATGAATTCACTTTCAGTTGAGAACCATGGAGCTAGGGGAATTTAAGAAAATGTGGCCTGTATAGGCAGGGAGTGGTGAGGTGAAGGCCAGCCAACTGTGGAGGAAATTCTCAAATGAAAAGCAAAGATGAGAAGAGGCTTTGAAAATTCGCCTCTGGCAAATCTTTAAAAACTGGACTGATCTTTAGCTGTATAAAGTAATGAGGTATTCAGTTTGAGGGAGGAAGAGATTACCTGGGTGTCTTATTGGCATTTGCCACACCCGTGAGGGTATGGACCATCTAGTGTTTTCTCAGGGAATCCAGAGGCTATACATCGAAGATGCAAACATGGCGTGGACCTAAAAGACTGCTGCCTTGTAAACTCTCTAAAGGCAGAGAGAATATTTTTTGAGATGCGTTAAAAAGCTCTAGAGAAATTTTCTAGGAGATTTCAGGCTGGGTAACAGGGGAAGACTTTACCCAGCCTGATATATAAAGAGCCTTGGAAATGGGTGGGATTTGGATGAGACAGATGATAGGGTTTTCAGGCCAGAGGAAACTCCTAGAAAGCACTGGAGGTACCGGAGCTCACAAGAGGGTTACCAGAGAATAATGTGGGTCGCAGTTGAGAGTTTGTTGGAACAGCGAAGAGATATTTTTACTTCTTTTTGTTAAAGGCTAAATATTTCCATTTATGCAAACACAAGTAAAATGCTGTTTGGGGCTCTTTGCCATGATATCTTTGCCCATAGCTACCTTAGGGACTTTGGCTGGGACACCAAGTGACAGACTGTTTGCTGCTCCAGTCAGACCCACTGGCTTTGTCCATCATGTGCTGGCCATTAGTTTGGGAAATGAGATTATCCTCCCATGCCTACAGGAAAAGCTTGTATCTTCAAAACTGTCTCCTTTCTCTCTCTCTCTCCTCAGATTCCCACTGCTGGGTGGGGGTGATGGTGAAGCTGTCTTCCTTCCTTAACAGCTCCTAGGGAGTCTGGTCCACTATGAGGGTAACAGGAATAAACAGAACTATTTAAACATGACATCACATCCAGTTAGTGTCCTGTGTATTACCATACCTTACCGGCCACAGTATAGAAGGAGCGAAGGTGCAAATCGAAGCAGCAAATCGAATCAACAAAGAAGTAGGACTGAAACGTAACCTCATCCCCTGGAAACTAAAAGTCCATGTCTCTTACGGCCCCCACCCCCACCCCCAAGAAAAAGATAAATGTTTGAGGAAATAGATATGTGCACCCTGCTTTAAATATTGCACAATGTATACATGCATTGAAACATCACATGGTACCCTACTAATATGTATGGTTTTAATGTATTGGTTAAAATCAATTTAATTTAAATTAAAACAGGAAAAAATACGCTTTTCGTTGACTTTAAGTCAGATTAATCTTCTTCCCCTCTGAAGAGGTACAGATAATGTCAAATTAGAAAAATAAGAAAACACATTTAGAGTAATATATTTTTAAAATTCTGTTTTCTGTTTTGTTATCATTTGAATAAAAAGTTCTATAGGGAACACTGCTCCCACTTTCAATGTTTCATGAACAGTGTTTTTGAAATTGATTCTTATATTCTTGTACAGGTAAACATGAATCCTTGCCAAATCTGTGGGCATTTCCTGTGTATAAATATGCATGCCTAAAACAGAGAGGATGAAGGGGAGGAGGGATGGTCGGGGAAGGGGGAGGAGAAAGAGAGAGTCTGTGCACAAAGGAGCTCTAGGGAAAGTTTTTCTAACTGCAGAGGTAGTCTGATCTCTGGCTTAGTCAGGATAACCAGCTGCATTGGGGGAAACATGCTTGTCTATTGATTACATTCTCTTATCATCAATCTCCATGATTCAAAATGTATAGGTAATTCTTCTGAACAATTAAACTGTCATTATGTATGGAATAAAGGTATATATCACATGCCCTACCTCCAGTTCATATATTGAAGTCCTAATGGCTAGTATGGGCTGGAGTTTAGCTCAGTTGGTAGAGTGCTGCTGTGTGCTTTCTGAGGCCCTGAGTTCAATCCCCAGCACAGCAAAAATGGGAGAAGGATGTGGCAATCCACTCCCAAAGCAATCCCAAAACAACCAGCCATTGAAAATGCTACAAATGGCAGAGAAGCACTGATAAAGTGCTATGCATGGTGCAGTATAGAGGAATGTTTCATTCTGTTGTACATAGGGTTACTATGATTCAGACCTGACTCTATGACACCAAACAACAACAACAACTATGGCTAGTATGATGATATTTGAAGGTGGGATCTTTGGGAGTTAATTGGGTGTGGATGAAGTCATGAGGGTCAGACCCACATGGTGGAATGAGCATCCTTTTAAGAAGAGGAAAGGAGACCACAGCTTGGTCTTTCTGAGCCATCTGAGGACACAGTAAGAAGGAAGCCATCTGGAAGCAAAGAAGAGACTCCTTATGAGGAACTGAACTGGCTGTACCTTGTCTAGGACTCCCCAGACTGCAGAACTGTGAGAAATACTTTCTCACAATTAAGCCATCTAGTCTATGGTATTTAGTTATGGAAGCTCAAGCTGACTAATATGTGCTGGGTAAATAGAACTCTAAAAATTTACTTTATTCTCAAGACAGTTCTTATCATGATGGTATAATAGCTTATCCCAGTTGACATATAGATCTGGAATTGATAAAACAGTGCATAGTAATTAATGTGATATAGGCACTGAAGAGCAAGTGTAGCAATTATGCACCTGAAACTCTTGGTACAGGATCATGTCCATAATGTGTTCTCAGTAATTGTTGGATGATGATGATGATGTTGATGATGATGGTGTTGATGACAAAGGTGGCCATAATTTTCCATTCATCTCAGCATGACTAAATTATAAACAGTCTTCTATCTGATTCTTGGTCCCTTGCCTGCTTTAGGGCACTTACTTTAGAAAGCTTATTTATAAATTCTTTCTTTGCCTCTCTGAAACATCAATATCTTAAAAATCATTCTGCCAGCCAGTACTACCCTGATACCAAAACCAAACATGGATACAACAAAAAAGGAAAACTACAGATCAATTTCCCTAATGAACATGGTTGTAAAAATCCTTAATAAAATACTTGTAAATAAGCTTCAGCAACACATTAAAAAGATCATACACCCTCAAGTTGGTTTCATTCCAGGGATAAAAGTGTAGTTCAACATATGCAAAACAATAAATGTAATACAGCACATAAATAGAGTCAGAGACAGAAATCACATGATCATATCAGTAGATGTAGACAAGGCCTTTGTCAAAGTTCATCATCCTTTCATGATAAAAAAAGCCTAAAGAAAGTAGGAAGTGAAACTTTCCCATAATAAAGGAAATATATGAAAAACCTACAGCTAAACTGTCATTCTGAATGAAAGCATTTCCTCTAAAAGACAAGGGTGTCTACCTCCTCCACTGGTATTCAATATAATATTGAAATCTTAGCCACAACAATAAGTCAAGAGAAAGAAATAAAAAGGATACAAATAGGATAGGAAAAAGTAAAATTATCTATACTTGCAGATTATATAATCCTGTACATAAAAGACCCTAAAGACTCTGCCATAGGCCTCTGTGCGACAGGGGACACCAGACAGACAGGAAGGTATGAAGTTTCTCTCAAACAGAAAGAGATAGGAAATCTATGGAAACAACTCAGATGGTGATATGTCAAACTAATCATGCTGGAAACAGAGACTCATGCAGTGGGAAGTAGAGTGTGAGACTCAGCTCAGCCATGGGAAAGTGTGTAAGACCAAGCCTGGCTATACAGCTTCCTGGTAGAAGGGTTCCAATTTGTGCAGAGGGGAGGCCCCACCCAACGTGAGTATCACTGAGGCAGACAAGTATTTGTAAAATGTGTCAGAAAAGGATATGCACTGAGAATATAGGGAAGAGATCCCACACTTAGTGGACTCAATACAGGCAGCTGGCACCAAAGCAATGAGGGTGGTCTCAAGGTGTCTGTGGTGCCAACGTCCAGGGCAACTGAAGAGGTGCACCTAATCTTTGTGAATTACTTTGTTCAGCAGCCTGGGAGTTATGCTTTGTGAAATTGTCCTGGACTATGAGTGAGGCCAAGGAGGAGAGAGCTGTCCTGGTGCTGGTGCACCTGAGAAGCATGAGTGTGGAGAGACTGGGAAGGGGATCCTGGATGTAGTGGTCTCAGCATTGACTGCCAGCAGCCTGTTCCAAAGCTGTGAGGGTGGCACCAAGGCACCCAAAGTGTGAGCAAACAGGCTAACAGGGGAGACCTTCCTAATCATTGTGAGTTAGACTTTGATTACCTGCCTTAGCAAATAGCAGAGGAGTGTACATACTGAGAAATAAGGAGAGTGCACCTAAAGTTTATAATTCTGACTTCCACATAGCTCCTATGAATCCTATTGGAAGACATCCACCTGGAAGGTGGGACAACTGGGTGGAAGGTGGGACACCTTGCTGCAAGGCAGGACTTCCTAAACAGGTCCCAGTTGGAAGACATCTAGAAGAGAAACTTCCAGATTGTGCTGCTTGTTTCTTTCTTTTTCTTTCTTTTTCTCTTCCTTCCTTTCTTCTATTTTTCTTCATTCTTTTCATTTGTCAAATTATCAACCATTTTCCTTCTAGGTTATCCTTATTATCTGATAATAATACGTTCAATACTTGCCAAATTCATTTGCTAGAAAAGGAGAACTTTCATGTTTGTATCTGTTATATTTCTTACAGTGTATCACTATATGTATTATATAACCATATGTGTGTGTACACCCCCCAACATATACAGAGAATAAGCAGATTTATATTTTTGACTGATCTTTTCTTACTCACTCTCCAATACTCCTCTTTCTTCCTGTTCTTTTTTCTCTTATCCAATCTTGTTCTTTCTCCCTCTCCTCCGCCTCCTCTTCCCCTGACTTTCATCCCTATGCTATTAATATCTCTACAACTATTAATGTCAAAACTTGAAATATACTCTACACTATCCTTATCCTTTCCTCTCCTTAGATACTTTCTCAAGTGCTGTGAATGTTTTGAGGTGCCGTCCAGTTGGGTCCAACTCATAGTGACTCTCATAGGGTTTTCAATGGTTGATTATTTTGAGATTGCTTTGGGAGTGGATTGCTACATCCTTCTCCCATTTTTGCAGTGCTGAAGATCAAATTGAGAGCCTCAGAGAGTGCAGGGTGACATTGTACCAACTGAGCTAAACTCCAGTCCCTCTCAAGTACTAGCTGGCTTTAAATTAGGTTAATTATACTTATAGATCTGGATGTGGTAGGGATTATTATCATACAATCAGATTGCTCTGTTCTCTCCAAGTCATATTGGGCACCAAGGCCTCAATAGTAGTCTGTACACAATGAAAACCACCTAAATAAATCAGGAAGAGAGAACTAATTTAACAGATGGGAAGACTCAAAATAGAAACACATGGAACATGAAAATGTAAGACAACATGACCTCCAAAAATGACCATAATTCCACAGTAACAGAATACAAAGAAACCCAAATCCTTGATTTGCCAAAGAATTCAAAAGTTTATTTAAAAAAGATAGGTGATCTCAAAGAAAATGTAACTAAGCAGATGAATGTGATTGATGCATTAGACAAAGGGAGTTTCAAATTTAGGTAAAAAATTCAGCAAAGAAACTGAGATCTTAGAAATATAAGCAGAAATTCTGGAAACGAAAAACACAATAAATAAAAAATCCCAGTAGAAAGTAATTCCAGCAGACTGGATGAAGCAGAAGAAAGAATATCAAGGCTGGAGGAAAGACCAATGAATTAAATAACTCAGACACAAACAAAGAAAAAATATAAAGGACTATAACCACAACTTCCAACAAGTATGAGACAATATGAATAGACATAGACTAAGAATCTATGATGTGGAAGAAGGAATTGAAGTGAAAACCAAAGGCTTAGGAAATCTATTCAATGAAATGTTAGCATAAAACTTTCCAAATTCAGTGGAAGAAATATATACCCAAACAACAGAGGCATCCAGAACTCCAATGGGATGTGATGAGAATAGAACCTCTCCATGTCACACTATGCCTGCAGCTGTAGCCCTGTGGCATCAACCCTGTCAGATCTCAGAAGCTAAACAGGGTCGGGCCTGGTTAGTACTTGGATAGGAGACTGCCTGGGAAGACCAGGTCCTGTAGGCTTGGGAGACAGACCCGGCAATCCACTCCCCAAAATCAATCTGCCATTGAAAACCCTATGAACAGCACAGAAGCACTGACAATAGTGTTTCACTTATTGTATGTAGGGTCTCTATGAGTCAGATACTGTCATGACAGCACCTAACAACAACAACATGTCACACTCTAGTTGGAATGATAATTCTCCAAAGCAAAGAAACAATTCTAAGAGCTGCAAGAAAAAACAAAAACAAAAAAACCAAAAACAAACAAAAAACAGCTCACCTACAAAGGCAAACCCATTAGAATAATAGGAGACCTCTCAAAAGTGACTCTAAAAGCAAGGGGAATAGTGGGGGGATCTTACAGGGAAATCTGCACCTAAGAATATGATCAAAAGGTGCACCTAGATCATCTGAGAATTTGGGTAACAAATGAAGATAAAGCAGCAGAATAATAATAATAATTATAGGAGGATGAGGAGAGGTGGAAGAGGAAGAGGGACAAGAGGTTGGAATAATTTTTTTCCTAAAGTGGATAACTAAATTTATTAAACTTATACTTGAGCCCCATCCCAGATACATTGTTATTCAAGATACTAGAAAGACAGTTATTGTTGACAGGTAGGAATGTTATCTTTTAAGTGAAGGATTTGAGTGAGTATGTATGTGTATCTGTGTGTTAAACAGGTAACTTTGTTAGTATTATTTCCTTTACATGAAAATAAATTTTGGTCTTTGAAAAGATGTTTTGGGAGTTAGTGCCTTGTTTCTTTTAAGTAGTAAATTTAAAAGGAAAACTGAAGTAAGTTGTTATCTGCCTATTTTTTTTAAGGAAGAACTATTTATCCTAGAGGGCAAGACTTCTTCCAAATCAGTAAGTCCAAAGGTATTTTAGGAGCAAATGTCTTTTAGATAAAATGAATAGAGGCAGATTTGTCTTGGAAAGGAAAAGCTTTGTATAGCTCAGAAAATTAGAGAAAGAAGATCAGCAAGATTTTTCCTGAAATTTTGACGTACAAAAGAATAGTTGGAATAAAGATAATATTACTATGCACTATTCAAAAGACATTTTAGTTGAGCCATATAAGCATATGAGTTTATACTCGTATAGTGCTTCCTAAGTTCTAGGAACATTTAAATGACTATAAATAGCCAACTAGGTGAGGAAAGTGCCACTGCCATTTGCACTGGACTGAAAGGGAAGCTGACAAGTAACTTTCCCAGCGCTACTTGCTGAGGAAAGTCAGGATTAGGATCCAAGAACCTGGAACCATAGTTTATGTACATTTTACTGCCTTTTGCAGTGTAGATGGAAAGCAATGCTGCAAGTTCCTAACTGGAATTCAGCTCTTTGAAATTTATATGTGAACAATGCATTTGAGAGAAAGTGGGTCAAATTAAATGCTAAGCATGATTAAAAGTGAATGTCCTACTTATGCATTATTTTCTTTGTCCCATATTTTTCTTATAAGCATGTGGATTAAAATGATACAAGAATATCTTCATTGGGGAGAACTGGCTTCATGGAGAAAATAGGAATGTTCCACTTTCCTCCATTTTTTTCTGATGAGAAGGTCTAAAATCACTTCATCTGGTCAATTGGAAGATGAAATCTTTTATAGATGCAGTGAAATTGAATGCAGTACATATGTATATCATTGCATTTGTTATGAGTTGTGTGTGTATTTGTACATACTGTCAGTATGGATGGTCTGCATATCACCTTTTAGAATTAGAAAAACATCCTCTCTTTACATGGACAAATTAGGAAAATCCACCATGCAGAGCACTAGAAGCCTGGTGAATATATACACTTGACTCTGATGTCTGTGTTCAGATTCTGACTTTGCCTCAATCTTGTGGAATGCCTTTTTTATTAATAGCCTTGTACTTCTGTTTCCTTATTTGTAAAGTAGGAACATTTAGTGCTGTCTCCACAGTGAGTTGTGTAGATGAATTGCGGTGTTGAAAAGTGGCTATCCCATAGAAAACTCTCAATGAATATTAGATATTTGTCTTGCAAAATTATATATGACATTCATTTAGAAGTATTGACTTTTTTCACTTGCATTTTATGATGAAAACTCTTATCAAGACTTTATTTGTCCATCTTTCATGTCTATTATTGTCACTGGATCATATTTTGATTCATTTAAAATAGTTTTCTAAGAGTCAACATCTTGAATCTTAAGTTGAGACAGCACTGTGTCTTTGTGTTTGTGGCTATCAAGGAAAATTATATCCCAAGCAACGCTCCCCCTCACAGAGTATTAGGGCTGTATTTCCATTCTGCTGAGGGAAGGTGATTGCCACAATGGAAGTCTTTGATATATTTCTTTTTAAAGGACAATTTAGAAGGTTGAGGTACAACAGTATCAATGTTTCTTTTGGTCTTGAAAACATATCTTGTGAAGACACTCCCTCATTTCTTTTAAGCAGTAAATTTAAAAAGCAAACTGAAGTAAATTTTTGTGCTTTCAAATTTTTTTGGAGGAAGAATTACTTAGCCTAGAGGAGAAAACTTCTTCCAGCCAGGAGGTCCAAAGATATTTCAGGGGCAAATGCCTGTCAGAGAAACCTAATAGAGACAGCTTTTGTTTTATAAAGGAATTTCTTCATGTAGCTCCAGCAAGCAAGAGAAAAAAAGTAAATAATATTTTCCTGAATTTTTGACTTATAAAATAATAGAATATTTTTCTATTATAATAATAAAAATAATATTATTCTGGAGTGTTTGAAAGCTATTTTTAGGTGGTATATAAACATACTGTGTATATGAATCCATCCACATGAAGGAACAATTATTGTGTGAGATTTCTTTTTTCTTCTTATGTTGAAGAATTTCTTTTACTTTTTTCTTTTTATGTCAGATGATTCAGTGACAGTCACATACTAGCACTGATTGAGGTCTTTCTGGCTATGATGTCTTCCTTAAACAATACTTTATGGCTCACAATAAAGAGATTTAGAAAGCTCTTCATAATGTGATTTTAAGGCAAATCCTTTATTCTGTGTGATAATATGGGGCAATGTTTGTATCTGAATTTTACATTGAGAAGATGCTGTTGTTATTGTTGTTAGGTGCTGTGGAGTCAGTATCCGACCCATAGCAACCCTCATAGGGCTTTCAATGGCTGACTGTTTCGGGATTACCTTGGGAGTGGATTGCCAGGTCCTTCTCCCATTTTTGCGGTGCTGGGAATTGAACTCAGGACCTCAGAGACTGCAGCGCAGCGCTCTGCCAGAAGATGCTGTAGGAGAACTAAAATGCATGCTCCAGAAAAAAAACAAAAATACTTCCTTCTCAGGGGCAGGAGTCTGTTTCTGGGGAGATGATTGCAGTATGTACCTTGAGGTGTGGTCACATTCTGCTGCCTTCAGAGCGACCACATCGAGGTGCCATACTACAGATATGGGGCCCAGGAATCTGCATTATAAATTAGGCCTTTTCCCACCTCAAGTATTTTTATCCACATTATAGTTTCAGTAATTTTGTTCCAGATAGTAGAGCATACGTGTGGCAGAAAGGAGTAGACAGTGGGAGGAAAGGAGGAAGTGGGAATTGGGAAAGAGATTTTCTCTAAGGAACTGACATATTGAGTTAGGGAGGCTGAATAGTCTGAGATCTGCAGTTGGCACACTGGAGGCCCAGGAGAGATGCAGGTGTGCTACTGTTTGAGTCTGGATAGGCTTCAGTCTAGCTGAGTTGGTAGTGTGCTTGTTCTGCACACTCTGAGGCCCTGGGTTTGATCCCTAGCACTGTAAATATGGGGAAGGACCTGGCAGCCCACTCCTGAAACAATCTCACAATAGTCAGGCATTGAAAACCCTGTGAATGACAGAGAAGCACTGACATAGTGCTGGGCATGGCACAGTATTGGGGAGTGTTTCTTTCTGTTGTACATAGGGATGAGTCAGACCCGACTTGGAGGCACCTAATAACAACAGCAAGCTTCCCCAAAGTTCCATGGGGTAAAGGCTGGTGGCTTTGGAGGTGCTATGGAGTTGTAGGAGGTGGGGGTTCTGTGGGGTTCCTTAGGTTCTTAAAGGTGTACCCCAGAGGGGATTATGGGGTCCTAGTCACCCTCTGCTCTCTGCTTCCTAGAAGGTAAGAGCTTTTCTCTGGGACATGCTCCCACCATTGCTGTTTGCACTATCATCAGATCCCCAAAGCAATGGGTCACCCAATCTTGGACTGAAACCTCCAGAACTATGGGTCTTTTCTCTTTAGAAGTGAATTTCCTCAGATGTTTCCTTTGTAGGAAGCTAACTAATAATGTGTGGTTCCAGTCAGATAAAAGCCAGGAGAGCTGATGGTGCACTTTCTGTTCTGAGTTCAAAGGCAAAAATAGACCAATATCCCAGTTTGAAGGCTGCCAGGAAGAGAGGAAGAAAGAGTTCTTTCTCACTCAGGGTTTTTTATTCAGGCTTTCCATGGGTTGGATGAGGACCCTGCACCCTGGGAGGAAAATAGACTTTACTTATTCTACCTACCCAAATGTTAATCACATCAGGAAGTGCTCTCAGTAGACATATGCACAATAATATCTAGCCAAATATCTGGGCATCTGTAGCCCAGTCAAGTCAACCCATGAAGTGAAATTTAGCAAGTCTGATCCCTTTTTTGCCCTCCTGCCTTCCCCTAGTCTTCAGTAAAATGACACAATTGCATTTGGGTGGAGCATTAGGATTTCTTGAGAAGTTAGTGAGGCTGTGTTTTGCTCATGTTGAAGGAATATCAAAACATCTGCCGCCATGTTGTAGAGGAGCCAGTTGGCTTCTGGGTCCTCTTAACAAGTTTATAATCTGATGGGAGAAAAAGACATCTCTTACTAGAAAAATACTGCAGTAAGAGTTAAAGGTGAAGATTAAAAAAATCTAATTATTGTGTTCAGAGAGGATGGGAGGTAAAAGGGGTGAAAAGAGAAAGATGTAATTTATCAGTGATAAAGGCATAAATATTTATGAGGGATCAGGCTAAACACAGGTCATGTCATGTACTGGATCATGTTGAGAGGTTGTTCTTGCTATTCTGGAGATTTTATTGTGTTTTTATGTAAAAAGGAGTGATATATAAGAGCAAAATATTCATGGTAAATTATGCACAATAAAACATTTCTCTGCTATAGATCACAGAATCTCCTTTGACAATATTGAAAAGAGGTCAGTTTGTGGTTTGAGTACTTGGCCTCTTTCTCTTGCCTCCTTTTCCTTCTAACAGATTCTGTCCTCTACTTCCATGGGGCCAGTGCCCCAATTCTTGCCCCTTTACCCATACTTTTACAATTTAAAGTTCTTTTAATGTGATGGTTGATTAATGATGCTTCTCTATAGTGAAACTTGGTAGCTTCATTTCCATTTGGTCCAATTAGCCAGGCCCTAGTGGCCATATTGGTAGTGGGAGAGACCTGGAGCAACAGGGAGAGTTCTGAATGTGGGCGCCCCTTGTCTCTTTCTTTCCTCTTTTACCCTAGTCAGATACTTTTCAGAGAGAGAGTACTGGTTTTACCTTGATAAATGCCAACGATATCTTCACCATTCTGACATAGATAGTCAATGAAAACATTATTAAAGACTGTGGAAATAGAGATCAAGACTATTGGGAGAGAGATAAAATTCTACTTCTAATATAATGTGGATAGCTGGACATTTCTAGTGAATGAGTGAACAGAGTGAGGGAGTCATTGGATGGAATTTACTAATAGAAATTTTGTTACATATCAATGGTGGGAAAGGAAAACTCAATTTGATCTCAAAGTTTGGGGGAATCCCTACTAAACTGACCTAACAGGATCTTTGCTAAAACTAGGCATCCATGGGGTTCTTTGCTAAGCTGTGCTTGACAGACCAAGGACACCGCTGTACAGTGCCAGGTTTGTTATGGATGCAGCTGAAAGGTGTTAGAAAGGTGAGTGGTGCCCTTTCTGACTTCACAGCCTCAGTGTTCCTTCCCTTTAATAGCAATAGTCACAGTTCTAGTCCCTTGTTTGGGGTGTGCCACAAAGCATCTCTGAGGGGCCAGCACATTCTGTCCTCATGAAGCACTGAGGTAGGTCCTAATACTGTATTCTTGTCATATGTGTGGAAATCACAGCTCAGTGATGTGTGCTGACTTATCTGAGGTCACACATGGAGAAGTCGGATTCAAAAGCCAGAGTCCACACTCTCCATCGCTTAGCAACATCACCTTGTGTGTGGGTCCCCATTGACCAAACATGGATCCCCACAGCTCTTTGCCTCCTCTTTCTTATAGACAGCATGCTTGGATTCCAGCCTATGTTCTCACCCACTCCTGCTTCCTGTCCTCCTCTTTTGTCTGCACCATGATGACTGGGTTAAGACTACTGGACAGACTTTCCACAGCCATGTGGTCCAAAGTGAACTCTTTACAAACTTAGAAATGGCAAATGAACACACTATGGAAAAACATGAAGCTATGTAGAAAGCAATTCCATAAAGGGGGAAATCAGAGAAGCATTGTAATTGCCTGCTTTGTTTTTGAGCAATTACTTATTAATGTGTCTACAGCCATACCACCCTGGCATCTGGTCTTGTCTGATCTTGGACGCTAAGCAGGATTGGGCCCGGTTAGTCCTTGGATTGGAGATCACCTGGGAATCACCTGAATACTGTAGGCTTGGGAGAAGGTCCTGTCAGCCCATTCCCAAAATAATTAGCCATTGAAAACCCTATGAGTAGCAGCAAAGCACTGACATAGTGTCAGGTAGCGTTTCGTTCTGTTGTATATAGGGTCTCTATGAGTCAGATCCCTATTAATGTGTTCCAGTGTGTAGCATATATTTTATGCAAAAAAGGAAAATAAGTCAACATTGAAGGAGATTAATAATATTGAATAGTTAATAACTTAAAAGTTATTATAATTTGACTGCATAGAGAGTAATTCCAAATTTGGTACTATGCATGATTTGATTTATGTACAAAGCATCATGCTTTTCAAGGAAGGAGCCTGCAATCTGCTCTGTAAATAACAATTGCAGTGATTTTCATGCTTATCAAACTAGAAAATCATTGCCCTGGGAGGAATAAAAGGGTTTTTCTTTAATTATATCACACTTTAATTTGTTATTGATTTAATATATAAATTTCTTGCACTGATAAAGAGATTGGATAAGCCAAGGAACAGAAACATGTATGTTCAACTTTGGCTTTATTTGCAAGGGTCTTAGAGATATCAGATTAAATCTGATTTGACAAAATAACCCTGGAATATTCCTTTATACCATTGCATTTTGAGATCCAAACAGATGACACAAATCAAGAACACATGCTGTTTGTGGTTTGTGAGTATGCTAGGTACTCTCCGTGGTTCCAGAAGGAGTATTGTCTAGTGGTCAGAATTGGATTTTAGAGGCTGGGATCCAACATAGGGTGTGGTATTGTGTTGTTGTTGTTGTTAGGTGCTGTCGAGTCGGTGTCCGACTCATAGCTACCCTCATAGGGTTTTCAGTGGCTGACTATCTCAGGATCGCCTTGGGAGTGGATTGCCAGGTCCTTCTCTCATTTTTGTGGTGCTGAGAATTGAACTCGGGACCTCAGAGACTGCAGCACAGCGCTCTACCAACTGAGCTAAATCCCAGCCCATGGTATTGTGTAGGTTGTCTTATTCCAAGAAGGCCATTTTACTTCTCTGTGTTTCATTTTCACATCTGTAAAGGAGAAGACCCCCACTTATCTGTCACCTTGTCATGCTGTGGGGGTTTCTGTGTTGCTGTGATGCTGAAAGCTATGTCTCCAGCATTTCAGATACCAGCAGGGCCACCCATGGTGGGCAGGTTTCAGCTGAGCTTCCAGACTAAGACAGACTAGGGAGAGGGACACAGTAGTCTACTCCTGAAATGATTAGCCACTGAAAACCTTATAAGTAGCAGATATACATTGTTGAATATAGTGTCAGAAAATGAGTCCCCAGGGTGTAAGGCATTCAAGAGATGATAGTTTCCTCATCAAAGTAGAGTCAACCTTAATGACAGGAATGGAGTAAAGGCCCTGGGACCTCCTTTTGCTGATGTGGCACAACTCAAAGTAAGAAGAAACAGTGACTGCAGAATTGGGTCCAACATAAAGAGAGCATGGGCACAGCACAGTGTCAGGAAGTGTTTGTTTCTGTTGTGCATGGGTTCACTATGAATCGGATCTGACTGGGCAGCCCCTAACAACATAGCAGAAGAAGATATTAATTACTGTGCCTCCCTCATAGAAGGGTTTCATAAGGATTTATGAGATCATGTAGGTAAAATATTTGGAAGTGGGCTTAGCTCATGTGCAATGCACAGGAAAGGCTAATGTTTTCTGAAATGAGCAATAAATTGAGCTACTCTCATTCAAAGGAAGGACTGCATTTGGAAACAAGTCTAATTCCTAGGTTTTAGAATAAACTGAGCCTAGCTGAGAGGGTTGTATGTTTATGAGTGGTTGTGTTGGAGGCTAAATGACAATGTAAATTTAGACATTGGGGGTTTACTTTGTGATAAGGAAAGGAAAGTATTAGAGCTACACCTAAGGAATACAATTTTTTTCCAAAAAATTTGTTTAGCCTTTGGTAAATTTTAATTGAAGACATGCAGTTACTTTCTACCTCAAAAGAATGGGATGGAGCTGCTCCTTTGGAAGACACTGTTTTAGTGCCATATTTATGCCCCATAAGGCTATCCACCTCCAGGTGTCTGTCATCTTGTTGTGCTGAGGGGCCTTGCATGTTGCTGTGATGCTGAAAGCTATGCCAGTGGTATTTCAGATATCAGGAGGGCCACCCATGGTGGATAGGCTTCAGCTGAGCTTCCAGACAAAGAGAGACTAGGGGGAAGGACACAGCAGCCCACTCTTGAAACAGTGAGCCATCAAAAACTCTATGAATAGCAGAGAAGCACTATCAAATATAGTGCCAGAAAATGAGCCCTCGCCACCCCCAGGCTGGATGGCATTCAAGAAATGACTGAGGAAGAGTTGCCTCCTCAAAGTAGAGTTGACCTTAGTGATAGGAATAGAATAAAGCCCCTGCAGTCTCCTTGTACTGATGTGGAATAAATCAAAATGAGAAGAAACACAGTGACTGTAGCAATGGGCTCAAACATAAAAAGTTCATGTGCATGGCATTGTGTTGAATAGTGTTTTGTTCTATTGTACATAGGTGGCTATGAGTCAGATTCAACTTGACAGAACCTTGTAAGGTTATTCAAGAAAAGTTTAGTTTCTTTGATCCATTTCCTCATTAGGACAGTGCAGAGAGGGGACTGTATGAAGTGCAGATATGATGTGGTTTATGAGGGGACTCAGTATTGATGCATGACCAGAGAGAAGATCGAGATCAAGTTTTGCAGTAGGACTTTGGGTAAAGGATAGGACCCTTCTCCCTTGCCCAGGAGAAAGTTGGTCTACCAAGCCAAGGACTTGTCTATATTCTTCAAATTGTGCATCAGCTAAACAGCAATGGCTAGAGTGTGATCACTGGGTTGGGGTTTAGCTCAGTTGGTAGAGTGCTTGCTCTGTGTGCTCTGAGGCTCTGGTTTAATCCCTAGGACTGCAAAGATGGGAGAAGGACCCAGTAGCCCACTCCCAAAACAATCAGCCTTCAAAAACCGTATGAACAGCAGAGAAGAACTGACATCGTGCTGGGCATGGCACAGTGTCCAGGAGTGTTTCATTCTGTTGAATGTAGGGTCTCTATGAGTCGGACCTAACTCAATGGTACCTGACCACAACAGAGTGTGATCATTGGTTGGCTTTGAAGTGGCTTCCTTCATGTTCTTCCTAAATAAGCAGTAGTGGCCTGGGGGAGCAGATAATTAGAGTAATTTTGCTTTCAAATTAGAAAGTATGGCTCTTGTCAGTCAATGTTCTCCTTTTATTATCCAGTCTATCTGGATCCCAGTACACTGTCTCTTTTATCTTTT
Source organism: Pedetes capensis (assembly GCA_007922755.1). NCBI lineage: Eukaryota > Metazoa > Chordata > Mammalia > Rodentia > Pedetidae > Pedetes > Pedetes capensis. Next base: position 8,576 of record VMDO01015377.1, on the reverse strand, counting down.
GCTCACTTTAGGGTAGGATTGGAAGGATAGAGCATTCTCGGGTTGGCCCATGGAGGGTGCGTAGACATCCCTCAGGCATAGCCTTAAACCTTGTTATATAATATTTACAGTTATATAATATTTGCAGTTTTTTAAATACAATTGCATGGGGTGGTTTAAATATTTGGATATTTAAAAACTGACTTTTTCATGGCTCCTAAACATTCTTTCCTGTTCTAGAAGCCACCATGACAAAATATAAATGACAATGAGAGTGAAAATGCTGAAAATGTTGCATGATTCTTATACTTAGTTCCATATGCTGAATTCTTTTAGTTCTGCGTTCTTTCCTTCATTGAACTCTGTTCACATCTCACTTTGTTTTATGAACCTTGACCTGTCTCGTTGTCCTCTCACTCACTCACTGTTCTTCTCCTTCCAAGCAGACAACACCTACATGTTTTATCAATTTTGTCATCCCAAACATTCTTTTGCTATTTCTAAGATGCAGGTGTGTGTGTGTGTGTGTGTGTGTGTGTGTGTGTGTGTAACTGTATGTGTATATATGTGTATCTATGTATGAGGTGTCTGTAGCCATAGCACCCTGGCATCCGACCCCATCTGATCTAAGAAGATAAGCAGGGTCAGGCCTGGTTAGTCCTTGGATGGGAGACTGCTTGAAAACACCAGGTGTAGCAGACTAGGGAGAAGGATGTGGCAAGCTACTCTTTAAACAATCAGCCATTGAAAACCTTATGAATAGCAGGGAAGCACTGACATAGGGCCAGGCATGGCACAGTGTTGGGGAGTGTTTCCTTCATTGTACATAGGGTTCCTATGAGTTGTTCATGACTCAGTGCACCTAATAACAACAACAAATGTATGAGGTGTAGTCAAAAGAGATGGTGAATGTTTAAAAGAAAAAAGATTTATTAAAGCAAAACACACATTACCCTTAATCCCCTCAAAAAACTCCCCCATCTTTGGGTACACTTATCCAGTCATTCTTGCCACTTTCTGAAGAGGTTCTGGAAGTCATCCGTTGTGAGTGTCTCAAGTTGAGCTTTTGTGGCTTCCTCCATGTCCTGAATCCACTCAAAATATTTGCCTTTCATGGTCATTCTGACTTTGGAGAAGAACCAGAAGTTGCACAGTGTTGGATCTGGTGATGAAGGCAACAAGGACACACCCTGATGTTTGTATTTGGCAGAAATTGCCCTACCCAGAGCGATGTGTGACATAAGAGTATTGTCATGATGGAGGATAAAACTAAAGACACTCTTGGAAGAGGACTTCCAGAATGCTTCAGAAAGTGGCAAGAACCATGGGATAAGTGTGTTGGAAGCCAGAGAGAAGTATTTTGAGGGGGATTAATGGCAATGCGTCTTTTTGTGTGTGTGTGTGTGGTACTGGAGGTTGAACCCAGGGCCTCACACATGCATGCTTTGCAAGTGCTGAACCACTGAGCTGCACCCTCAGCCCAATTTTTTTTTTTAACTTTTTGAGACAGGGTATCACTAAATTACTCAGACTGCCTCTGGTCTCTGACTTGCGATCCTCCTGCCTCCGCCCCCTGAGTTGCTGGATTACAGGCGTGTGCCCCTGCCTGGCTGGAAATGTATCTTTTAATGTAATTTTTTTAAAAAAATTAATCATTCACTGTATCTTTTGATCACTTCGTGTATGTGTGTGTATCTCTGTGTACATGTGTGTATCTCTATATCGGTGGTTTGTATTTGTACATGTGTTCTGTGTGTGTATGTGCAGGTGTTTGTATATCTCTCTGTGTGTTTATGTGTGTGTGTGTGTGTGTGTGTGTGTGTGTGTGTGTGTGTCTGCAAATTAAGATTTTTTACTTCTTGCATGGCCAGCCCCTGTCCTGCCTTTAGGCAGGAAATACCAAAATGAAATAATCTTGCTTGCTTTTTTGAGTTTTGTTTTTCTGTCTTTTAGTCTATTGTGGCTGTGTGACAGGGGTTGTTGTTGTTGTTGTTAGGTGCAGTCTAGTTGGTATCCTACTCATAGCGACCCTCATAGGGTTTTCAATGGCTGGCTGTTTCGGGATTGTCTTGGGAGTGGATTGCCAGGTCCTTCTCCCATTTTTGTGGTGCTGGGAATCAAACTCGGGACCTCAGAGACTGCAGCGCAGTGCTCTACCAACTGAGCTAAATCCCAGCCCGTGATAGGGGTAATGACCCAATAATGTATTCTAGGTCCCTTAAAGAGCAGGAACATATACAGAAAACTTCAACAGACTTATCATGTGCCTCTTAAGTATATGCTAAATAAAAATGATCAGGTAGAGGGCTCAGGAAATTGTGCAAGTATTAAACCATCTCTTAATTATGTAGGTAAAAGAGTGGTTCTCAATACCATATTATTTGTCCCAAGTGTTCAAAGACCAATGAAAATATGCAAAGGTTAAGAAAAATATTTGTAGCTGATAGGCCATTTGGTCTTTGACCCTCATCTGGCTGAAATTGTGCCCTAAATATTTGCCTGGAGAGCTGCTCGAGTCATTAAGATCCTGCCATCCCCTGCCTGTATTTGTCTTTGGAAAAATGTACAATCGTTGCTTAAAAGGTATATTTAGTTGACACATAATGATGGTACATATTTATGAGGAACAGTCTGATAATGTGATATATGAATACCCAGTGTAAAGATCAGATCAAGGTAGATGGAATTTCCATGTCTTTCATATGTATCATTTTTTACATTTGGAGCTTACCCACTGTCATCTTGTAGTTCTTTATAAATTATGTAATAAGTCACTATAAACTATGCTCACCCAACTCTATTTAGAATGTGGAAACTTATTTCTCCCGTCTGACTACATTTAAATGCCTGCTATCCAGTCTTTCTATTCCTCACCCCACTCAGCTTCCTAGCCTTCAGTAATTATGATCCTACGCGCTCCTTCTATGAAATCAACTTTTTCAGCTTCCACATAGAAGCGAGAGCATGCAGTGTTTGTCTTTCTGTGCCTGGCATATTTCACTTCACATAATATCCTCCAGTTCTATCCATCTTTTGCTGCAAACAACCGGATTTCATTCCTTTTATGGCTGAGCAGTATCGCAGCATGTATGTGTACCACATTTTCTTATCCATTCAGCTGCACATAGACACACCGGTTGATTCCACATCTGGCTAGTGCTGCAATAAATGTGGTCATGCAGGCATCTCTTTGATATGCTGATTTCATTTCCTTTGGCTGTATACCCAGAAGGGATTGCTGGATCATGTGGTAGTTGTGTTTCTACTTTTTGAGGACCTTCTGTACTGATTTCCATAGTGGATGGACTGATTACCACGCCCACTGACAGTGTATAAGAGTCTTCCTTTCTCCACACGCTTGAGAGCATGTGTTATAGTTTGTATTTTTGATTGTAGCCATTCTAACAGGTATGAGATGATATCTCACTGTGGTTTTGATTTTCAGTTCCTTGCAGATTAGCAATGCTGAGCATATTTTCATATATTTTTTGGCCATCTTCTGAGAAATGTCTGTCCATATAGATAACCAATTTTAAAATCATATTTTTGGGGGTGTTTTTTTTTTGGCTGTAGAATTGAGTTCCCTGTATATTTTAGACATTACTGCCTTATCAGATGGCATGCATACACTCTGCAAGCAGTGCTTCTGTGTAGGGGTCCCTCCAGGTGCTGGGGTCCCCTCCTGCCTGTCTGCCGGCTGGGCTCATATGGCGATATGTAATGTAATAATGTTTTAAAAAATTTAAGTATTCACTGTATGTTTTGATCACATCATTTATGTGTGTGTATCTCTGTACACATGTGTATCTGTGTGTGTATCTGTGCGTATCTGTACATCAGTGGTCTGTATTTGTACATGTGTTCATATATGGGCCAGCCATATGTGAAGTGGCTTCATTGGGCATGGGGTGGGGTGCAGCCTGGCTGCCTGTTGGGTCAGGTACAGGAGTGCGTGGTCATGCCAGGGAGCTGCTGCCTGCTAGCTGCTCCTCTGAACAAGGTTGCCTGTCTCCTGGGTGATGGTGCAGTGAGAGGGTTCAGCAGCTGCACCAAGGCTCTGGGCAGCCAGGGCCCTCCTAGCCACCCATGTGAGCCTGGTGGAATGATGGCGGAGTCTGGAGGAGGAGCTGGGCTGTGACTCCCCAGCATGTGGCCCTGGAGCAGGGGGGCTGGTTTTACTGTGGCCCAGGGGAGCAGAGGGGAGCGGAGGTGTGCACTTGGCTCCACTCTGCGGTCCAGCAGCTGCAAGGATTCTGGGGAGCTGGCCAAGGTGCTGGGCCTGGGTGCTGGTGGGAATCTCCTGTGTGGGTGTCCGCAGCAGTGATGGGGACCCAAGGGCAGCTCTGGCTTTCCTGTTCCGTCCAGGAGAAGTGCAACTCTGCTCTGCACTGACCCGGGTTGCAAGGCTGAGAGAGGCAGAGTGCAGCTCTGCTCTGGGTTCTCCCCTGGCCCTGGGGGCTCGCCGCCTCTTCCCCTCTGCCCTCCAGGGTGCGCCCAGTGGGAATATAGCTGCTTGGACCCTTTCTGTGCTGTGTGGAATGATGGGCAACTCTATCCAACCATCTTGGTGATCCCTTGAAGCAATTGTTATTGTGTTACTATTGAGTCATAAGAACTTACATTGCTATAAGCTAGTCTTTTACTCCCCTACATGTCTGTCAGCTTGTCATGCTGTGGGGGCTTGCCTGTTGCTGTGATACTGAAAGCTATGCCACTGGTATTTCAGATACCAGCAGGGCCACCCTTGGTGGACAGGTTTCAGCTGAGCTTCCAGACTAAGACAGACTAGGGGGAAGGACTCAACATCTGGCTCCTGAAATAATTAGCTGCTGACAATCCCATGAATAAGAGAAGCACTGTCAAATGTAATGTTGAAAATGAGCTCTCCAGGCCAGAAGGCATTGAAAAGCTAACTGGGAAAATTTGCTTCCTCAAAGAAGAGTTGACCTTAATAATGGGAATGGAGTAGAATCCCTGGGATCTCCTTTTGCTGATGTGGCACCACTTAAAATGAGAAGAAACATAGTGGCTGCAACAATGGGCTCAAACTCAAAAAGATTGTGTGCATGGCATAGTGTTGAGTAATGTTTCATTCCATTGTACATAGGGTTGCTATGAGTCAGACCTGACTCCATAGCACCTAAAAACAACAATAATAAGAAGTCTTTTATAGCCAGGCGTGGTGGCACATGCCTGTAATCCCAGCGGCTCGGGAGGTGGAGGTGGGAGGATCGCAGGTTTGAGACCAGAGGCAGTCTGCATAACTTAGCGAGACCCTGTCTCAAAAAGTAAAAAGAAATGGGCTGGGGGCACAGCTCAGTGGTCCAGCACTTGCAAAGCATGCAGGCGCAAGGCCCTGGGTTCAACCACCAGTACTAAAAAAAAAAAAGTCTTTTATTGGATATATTTTGCAAATACTGTCTCCTAGTCTTTGATTTGCTCTTTCATTTTCTTAATAGGATCATATGAAGAACAAAAGTATTAGGATTATTCAGTTCTAATTTATTGATTATTTTCTTGAATATCTTTTTGGATTGTACCCAAATATTGCCAAATGCAAAATTACTGAGAATTTTCTCCTATATTTTCTTCTAAAACTTTAGATTCCACATTTTAGTCTGACTCACATTTAAGTATTTATTTATTTATTTATTTACTTTAATAAAGCCATTCCATTATTCTAGTCCAATTTGTTGAAAAGATGATCATTTCTCCATTGATTACCTTCACACCTTTGTTGAAAGCAATTGATCATGTGTGTATGGATTTATCTCTGGGCTCTATTTAGTTGAATTAAGTTATATGTCTATCCTTATGCCAACATCACACTTTCTTGATTAATGCAGTTTTATAATATATCTTGACATAAAATAATATAAATTCTCTAGCTTTTTTCTTTTTTTAAGAAATAGTGTTAGCTTTTCTAAGTTTTATGCATCTACATAAATTTTATAGTCAGATGGTCAATTTCTATCAAAAACTTGCTCAAATTATAATTGAGGTGGGTATGAATTTACACATCAATTTGGAAAGAATGATATCTTACCAATAATTGACTTGACCTATGAAAATGGTATGTCTCTTCTTTTTATATCTTTCAAATTTCTTTTGGCAATGTTTTAGCATACAGATTGTACACATATTTTGTCAAATTTATCCATAAGTATGTTAAAGTTTTTGATGCTATTGTAAACAGTATAGTCTTACAATTCTAATTTCTGATTGCTTATTACTGGTTTATAAAAATATAATTAACTTTTGTGTATTGATTTTGTAAGCTTTGCCAAACTATGTGATTATTCCTAGCATTTTTTTTTAGATTTCATAAGATTTTCTACATATTTGATAATGTCTATTAAGACTACTTTATATCTTTTTCCCTCAACCTATCTGGCTTTCATTTCCTTCTTTCTTGAATGCACTGACTAGATCTCTGATCTAATGTTGAGTGAAATTGGCAAGATGAATTTCTGAATTTGATGTTGCTTGGTCCTCGAATTTTTATAATTTTACACAATTGTCCAGATTTGGTTGACTCATTTCTTGGGTGCACTGGGGTAGCCTTTAGACTGGAATTGACTTCACTCCACTGTTAAAGGACTCCCCTTCTGAGTATGCCTGCAGCCATACCCCCTGGCATCCCATCCTGTCAGATATTCCTGGAAGGGTTGGACCTGGTTAGTAATTGGATGGCAGACCATCTGGGAACACCAGGTGCTGTAGGCTTGGGAGAAGGACCTGGCAATCCACTCCCCACAAAATAATCAGCCTTTGAATACCCTATGGTTAGCAGGGGTTGTTGTTGTTAGGTGCCGTCGAGTCGAGTCCGACTCATAGCGACCCTATCTACAGCAGATGGAAACACTTGCTGATTCTGTACCAGACAAACCATCTTATTTATGTTTAAGCCCATTGTTGCAGACACTGTGTCAATCCATCTGGTGGAGGGTTTTCCTCTTTTCCGTTGACCTGCCACTCTCCCAAACATGATGTCCTTCTCCAGGGATTGATCACTCCTGACTACATGTCCAAAATATGTGAGATGCAGTCTGGCCATTCTTGCTTCCAAGGAGCACTCTGGTTGCACAATCTGCACAACAGATTTGTTGGTTCTTTTGGCAGTCCATGGTATATTCAATAGATGTCTCCAGCACCACAATTCAAAAGCATCAATTCTTTTTCTGTCTCTCTTGTTCAATGTCCAGCTTTCACAACCGTATGATGCCACTGAAAATACCATGGCATGAGTCAGATGCACCTTCGTCTTCAATGTGACATCTCTGCTTTTCAATACTCTAAAGAGATCTTTTGCCACAGCTTTTTCTAGAGCAATGTGTCTTTTGATTTCTTGACTGCTGCTTCCAGGGGTGTTGATAATAGAGCCAAGCAAAGCAAAATCTTGGACAACCTCAATCTTTTCTCCATTTATTGTGAAGTTGCGTACTGACCCAGTCGTAAGGATTTTTGTTTTGTTGATGTTTAGTCATAACCCATATTGAAGGCTATGATCTTTGATCTTCATCAGTAAATGTTTTAAATCCTCTTTCAGCAAGCAGAGTTGTATCATCTGCATAACACAGGTTGTTAGTGAGTCTTCCTCCAATCTTAATACCGCATTCTTCCTCATAAAGTCCAGCTTCTCGGATTATTTGCTCAGCGTATTATCAGCGTATAAACTGAAGAGATAGGGTGAACATATACAGCACACCTTTCTCAACTTTAAACCAGGCAGTGTTTCCTTGTTCTGTTCGAACAACTGCCTCCTGGTTCATGTACATATTTCTCATGAGCACAATTAGGTGTTCTGGTATTCCCATTTTCTGAAGTGTTATCCATAATTTGTTATGATTCACACAATCAAATGCTTTTGCATAGTCAATAAAACCTAGATAGACATCTTGCTGATATTCTCTGCTTTCAGGTAATATCCACCTGACATCAGCAATGATGTCCCTGGTTCCCCGCCCTCTTCTGAATCCCACTTGATTTTCTGGTAATTCCCTGTCTGTATACTGCAACAGTCGCTTCTGAATGATCTTTAGTAGAAATTTGCTTGTGTGTGATATTAATGATATTGTCCGATAGTTTGCAGATTCAGTTGGATCCCCTTTTTTGGGAATAAGCACAAATATGGGTCTCTTTCAGTCAGTTGGCCAAGTAGCTGTTTTCCAAATCTGTTGGCATAAACATGTTAACACCTCCAGTGCTGCATCTGTTTGTTGAAACATCTCTATTGCTATCCCATCAATTCCTGGAGCCTTGTGTTTCACCAGTTCTTTCAAGGCAGCTTCCACTTCGTCCTTCAACACCATTGGTTCCTCTTCATATGCAACCTTTTGGAATGGTTGGTCATCTACCAATTCTTTCTTGTATAATGACTGTGTGTATTCTTCCCATATTCTTTTGATGTTTCCTGCATCATTTAATATTTTCCCTGTAGAATCTTTCACTACTGCCACTCGAGGCTTGAATTTTTTCTTCACTTCCTTAAGCTTGAGAAACACAGAGCATGTTCTTCCCTTTTGGTTTTCTGCCTCCAGCTCCTTGCACATGTCATTATAATATTTGTTTTTGTCTTCTTGAGCTGCCTTCTGAAA
>VMDO01015376.1:0-51397 GCA_007922755.1 Pedetes capensis | reverse complement strand
ATGGAGAAGATATTGGTCATACTATCCCCCTAACTATTCATAATAAGTAAGAAAATATAGAATAATACATCTACTTTTCATTAGGATATATTTATTTATTCCAATAGTTTGTGAAACCTAGAATATTTCATATGCAATCCTAGACTCTAAAGGTTATTAATTCTATATTTGGATATATTTTTCAAGCAAAATCTTGTTAAAAAGTCCTTGGTACATAAACAAATGAAATATTAATGAGATAACATGGCAAATGAATATTCTATTAAATTCAGACTATTACAGAAATTTTTATGTATTTTGCCAGTAAACTGAAGTGGCATGTCTAATGACAGTAATTATTTCACTCTAATGTTTTTAGGTGATCTGATCTTTGAATTCCTTGGCTGAGAATTGAAATCATAATTATGTCAAATTAATAAGAATTATGAGTTACCATTTTAAGCAGTGTAATTGTTGTTGTAAGGTGCTGTTGAGTCAGGTCCAATTCATAGTCACCCTGTGGACAATGGAACAAATAGTGCCCAACCCTGTGCCATGCGTGGCACTATGCCAGAGCTCCTCTGCTATTCATAGCATTTTCAATAGCTGATTGTTTTGGGAGTGGGCTGCTGTGTCCTCCTCCCAAGCCTACAGCACATGATATGTCCAGGTGGTCTCCCATCCCAAGACTAACCAGGCCCAAACCTCCTTAGTTTTCGAGATCAGACAGGATGGGATGCCAGGTTGGTATGGCTATAAATAATGCTAAGATAAATATAAACAGAAATTTTAGTTGATAAATGCTTAGGAAAATAGCATATTTTAAGCCTTGGATTATAGAAGAATTACTGAGATATGAATATTATATGCTCTTCTAAAGAATATCTATTTTATGTTCTCTGAATTTGTAGTTTTAGTTTTCTTTAACTTTCCAGGTTAGAGTCATAATTTAAAGTTTCAAGTTTAGTGACTTAGATTTCTTCTTTTTAAAAATTGAGCTTGATAGCATCTAAAAGTGTTTATAACTAAAATACATTTAATGAGAGCTTTAATATGCAATAATTAGCACTCAGAATTCTCCATCAAAATATAAAACATAATTATGATCATTTATTTGCAAAGTTAGATCATAGCTACTAATATGAATAGCTAAATATTAATTATGGCATTGAAAATTTGAATATAGATTAGACATATAGCTACTTTGTTTCATGTAAATTATAGATAACATAAATTTCTCTATTCTTTGGTACTTTGTTGAACAAAAGTCCTGAATTAATTTGATTATTATTAAAAAAATATGTCTAGTCTTTTTCCATCTTAAAAAGGATGTGAATAAAATGAAAAGGATTAGGAAAAGATTAGAATAAGAACTGAGACTAAATATAATTTCAGTGCTAGGTTTTCAGTCGAATTTCTGGCTTAATAGCTTCTAATGTGTATTCCACTGAACTTGAAAGAAAAATGAAACACTAAGGAAACCTTGAAAAATTGCTAATAGAAAGTGAATAAATTCTGAGTTTTATTTTCTTAAATTGTCCTTATCTCCCTAATTTTTGTTTAGCCAACTAATTACAACTTTTCAGCATACTTGTTAGCACCCTAACATTTAATGAGATTAACAATCAAGTAGAGAACTCTTATTTTGTGCTAAACAATTTACATACATTTAATCTTTATAATACAGTAGTCACAACAACTTGATATAATAATGTTTAACATTAAGTTTTGCAAGTTTAATCTTCTCTGTTCTCTGAATATCCTTATTTCTATTTTAAATAAAAGGATATCAAGGCAAAGAAAAGTTAAAATATTTGCCACTCTATGAGGTAAGACATAGGCATAGTTTAAAACATAAAATTTTTCTGATGTTCAACGGTTTATTAACTTAGATGTTGTATTGCTTTGCAGTAGAGCATTGAAAATGGTAAGTTTTTGTTCCTTAATGTATCCGAGTCAGTTTTATGTTTTGATGCTCTTAGAATTTAGCCATGTCTTGAATCACTAGGTGAACAGGCAGCTGTTTAAAAGACAAGAAGTGAGCGATTCTGACTATTTCAAAAGTGTTCTGCTTCAGGTAACATGACTATGTACATCATAATTACCTACAGTGTAGATCCAATGGGTAACCACATATCCTTGTACTTTAGTGATAAAGGCATATTGTTTGCAAAACAATTCTGAGAGAATTATGATAGCTTATTAAGTTTATGTGGGGGCATCCCATTACCTATTTTACCATCTTCTTTTAGAAATGGGAACATATGATAAAGGGAAGGAAAAGTGGGTATTGATCATAATTCAAATTATTTAGCTGACTATCTTTCTGCAAGGGACACCAGGCTTGTAAATAAACTCTCTTTGAGGGTGATAATAGCATTATATTTAAGTTAAATGAGTGAAAAATTAGTTCTGCATCACTGCAGTGTCTAGTCACTAACTTCAGTGTATTCACTTTTCCTTCTGTATAGACAATCCAGATAAACAAAGATGTATCTTTTGGATACAGTATTTGTTCATCTTTTATTTTATCTTATCTCAAGAAGAGCTGACTATATTTTTTCTAAAGCAAATAAGATTCTCCCCTCTACAAGATGTCCACAGTTTTCCCACATGAAGTGACCCCCCAAGTTGTTCTGCTTATTATTCCTGCATTGCTGGTGCAGCACTTGTCTATTTTAATGATGTATGGTTGCCTCAGCAATGGTTAATCTAATGATGAATATGTCCCCAGAGGTTACAGGTACCATTTTCTGAGCCTTTGTGTCTGCAGGCTGAATTACAAGATGATTGATATTGTACTTTAAAAAATTCCTGACTAAAGTGTTTGCACCTTTGTAATAATAGAAAATTACAGCTATGATCCTTTTAAGAACACTCTTAGGGAAGCATGCTATATAGCCTTTGTAGAAATCACTTTTTTTTGTACAATTCAATGGCTTTCACTGACATGGAGCTTTCTCAAAACATAGAGAAGCCAGGAAAATAAAAATGTCAGCAACTTATGGATTTAAATTTCACTCCCAGCTGAATTTCAATGTAAATATATTAAAAATACATTATGTAAATATATTTAAATATGCAGCATGCCTATTTACATTTAAATGCAAATTGGGATAATTTACATGTTAGATTCTGAATGTCAATCATTAAAATACACTGATTTCTTGACCCAAAGCTATGGCTCAGAATGATATATGCTTCTGCTTCTTAATTAACTGTTTACTTAGTTCAGAAAAGGTGAAAATGCTGACCAAGGTGCACAGAGTAATTTGCAGAATGCTTCTCTCCTTAAAAGAACTGGCAATTGGAGTTCTTGAGGCTGGAGAAAAAGATAGATAAATATAGAATTTAAATAAGAGAATGCCAAAACAAAGAGCAGAGGGGAGAAAAGAAATTTACCCTAAATATTGTATCAGATAACCTCAAGTTTCCAGGGAAACCCATGCCATGATGGCTTTTAACACCTGGTCTTTAGAGGATGGTCAAGTAGTGAGTCCTGGTAGGCAAATAGGTAAATAGAGGATAAAAACCACATGTGTATGGGCTGCTAATAACACATCTTAAGAGGCTGTCATGTAAGGGTTAATGACCTGGCAAAACCTTTGTTCAGACTTTCAATATTTGTCCTGTATCTTATTAAGGCATTCTCCTTTCTGTTTTCCCTGTCTTCAGCTATGACTTTCCATCAAGTATTCTACATATTACAGTTGTGGTTGTTGTTGTTGTTAGGTGCCATCAAGTTGGTGTCTGATTCATAGTGATCCTACATACCATAGGGGAAGCACTATTGTCAGTGCTTCTCTGCTATTCATAGGGTTTTCAATGGTGGATTGATTTTTTGGAGTGGGTTGCCAGGTCCTTCTCCCATATGTCACAGTAGTTTCTCTTTATTCATGGTTTCATTTTCTGTGGACAACTGGGGCCTTCTTATGCCTGCCTTGCCAGACAATATATATATTTTTTCTCTATTCCCCTACTGTTCTTCTTTGCTTTCATTCTCTGAGTCCTCACCCAGGCACGCCTTCATGATCAGAAATTACATTACGAATTCCTGGTTTTCATCACCATGGTGAGTTTCTGTGAAAATAAAGATGTCAGACCCAGTAGAGCCAGGCCAGTTCAAATTGACTTGGCCGTCATCTAGACCACTGATTGCCCCCAGTACCACTCACTGTAACACATCTCCATAGTAAATGTACTACCCACTAGTACCATGATCATTTATAATTTCCATTAGAGCTCCTTCCTCAACTGGCCAAACATGGTCAAGTAGGAAGGAGAAGACAGAACTCTTTTAGAGACATAATGGCCCCTTCATGGGAAGTCATAAATATTCCATGCACTTATTTATCCACCTGACCCTGCCCATCCTAAGAAAGCATATAACCTCACTTCTTTCATCTGCTGAGGGTCAAACAGACTGGGCTGGGAGCTTAAGCCCCCATGCCTGCCCTCATTGCCCACTGAATAGTTCTATCTCTTTGCTCCAATGGCCTATGGTGAGGTTATTCACTCTGCTTGGGAGGGTTAAAGAACCAAGATTAGGCTCAGTGAAAACTGGGTAACAGCCTGATACTATTAAAGGGAAAATTCCAGAAATAAATAACTCCTATGTTTTAAATTGAATGCCATTCTCAGTAGCATAATGAAGTCTTGTGCTGTCCTGCTCTACTCCTGGTGGTAGGTGAATTATCTCTTTGCCCAGCATGCATTCATGCTGTATATACTAACTGATTATCACTCAGTAGCCACCTGGAATAACAGATCAGCAGTGTGGTATACTAGTGTTTATGTTCAAGTAACCCTTTTTGAGAGAGAGACCATATTGATATATGATAGTATATTGTAATTATAATATTTTGTTATTAGGTGCCATTAATCTCTTGCTGTGACTGATTTATAATTTAAACTTTATCATAACTATGCTTATATAGGAAAGGCATTGTATATACAAGACTAGATACTCCATGTAGCTTTGTTAGGGAGCAGTCAGGAATGAGTAGCAGGGAAAAAGGACCCCCCCATCAGAAACAAAAACACAGAGAGACATTCCAGTAAGCTTATCACTAGTCATGAGGAATCTGCAAATGAGCTCATTCTTTGCTGTGATATCCAGTAAGGAATCCCAAGAAAAGCAGTTCTGTACTAGACTCACCCTAATGTTATCTGGACTCCCTGGCAAATAAGGAACTACCTATTAAAAGGTATAAAAAGACCCACCTTCAGCTATTAGGTTGCTGACTCTCCCTGCAGCACCCTACTCTGATCTGTCTCAGAGTATAATCCCCCCTCCCACTCTTAATAAACTCATTCCTCTTTCTGCTTTACAAACTGACTCCTAACTTTCAATTTTCTGTCATCCATTGTGAACTTCTTCTTAACAAGGAAATAAGAATCAAAGATAATTTTCCCACAACAGTTTCAGGGATCCACTGGAGGTCTTGGAACATGCCCTCCAAGAATAAGAGGTGAATACCATAACCTATGTTTTTCTAATCAATCTTTCTATACACAAATCTGATCTTTATGTCAATTTCTAAAAGAGTCCAATAATTCTCCAGTGCCTTCAGCTTAAAATCCAAACTCTTCTCAATGATTTCCTTCTTTTTAAATCCTGCCCTTTTGTACATTTCAGATCTGTTTCTGTCATGCCTGGACTCAGATCCTAAATGCTGTCATTGCAAATCAGCAGTTTCTCTGCTATTCACGGTGTTTTCAATAGCTAATTGCTTCAGGAGTGGGTTAGCTATGTTCTTCTCCCAAGTGTGTCTTACTCTGGAAGCTCAGCTGAAACCTCTCCACCTTGGGTGACCATTCTGGTGTCTATAATAATACCGGTAGGGTAGCTTTCAGCATCACAGCAACATACAAGCCCCCCACAGTACAGAAAAAACAAAACAAAACAAAACAAAATAAAAAACCAGTCATGGACCCTGATGTATAGCAGACTTGCTTTCTGCCCTTTTAACTACCCCCAAAGTATTGAAGACAAAGTTGCACCTGATTCATACCATGGTATTTTCAGTTGTATCATAAGATTATGAAAGATGGACTTTGAATAAGGGAGAAAGGAGAAGAATTGATGCTTTTGAATTATGGTACTGGAGAAAAGCAAAGAAAAGAACTAACAGATCTATTTTAGAAGAAGTGCAACCAGAGTGCCTCTTGGAGGCAAGGATGGCTAGACTGTATCTTGCATATTTTGAACATGTTGTCAGAAGGGACCAATCCCTGGAGAAGGATATCATGTTTGGGAGAGTGACAGGTCAATGAAAAAAAGGAAGATCCTCAACCAGTTGGATTGACACAATGTCTGCAACAATGGTCTTAAAAATAAAAATAATTGTGCGGTTGGCACAGAGGAGAGTGTTTTGTTCTGTTGTACATAGGGTTGCTATGAGTCAGACCCAACTTGATGGCACCTAACAACAAATTACCAGACTGTGGCAAATCTTCATGACTTTTAAAATCTTTCTAGAATATTATTTTCCAGTTTTTTCATGGCAATATATTCTATTTTCCCTTTTGAAGCTCTTATTAATGGTGACCTGTCCTGCCAACTCTTTATCCTTATTCTCCTCAAGCTCCTACACAGTGCAAAATTCCTCTTTGCTACATTGCCAAGTGAGCCATCAAAAAAGGATGATGTTGTAAGACATTCCAGAAAGAGCACAGATGGTGAACTTTATAGGAGATCTGTGTTCCAACAGAGCAGAAATAGTAGAAAAATCCCTGTACCCTTTTATGTTTCCTGCCCTTTTATGTTCAAGTAAGACTGATCTCTATCCTTCCTCTGGGCTCCCTATTTGTTCTTTTCCAAAGTTTTCTCTGAAAATGTGGTCATTTTTTCTATCTTCTTTTCTCCTATACTTATTGACTTTTCTATTTGTAGATCAATACCTTTTTTTCCCCAGAGCAAGTTTGCAAATTGATGTGCAAAGAATATACAATGTATTCACTATAACTTATGTGAATTTCTTTATGAGCTTTCACTCTACTAAAGAATAACTACGTTTTAATATTTGCAGTCATGGACTTCTTGTTGATGTGGATGCTTGGGTTGTATGCTCATTCCACCACAAAGATGTCATCAAAGGCAAAAAAATAAAGATGGAGGTGGTGGTATTACTTGGTGGTAAAACATTTGCTTAGCATATAAAAAGCCCTGGGCTTCATCCTCGGCACCCCTCCTCCTAGCAAAAATAGAAAACTTGTGCATTTAGAGGAAGAGAGAAATTTTGGGGGGATACACATTGATCAGGACCCACTGAGAAATATTTGCTTTTATCTCATTTCTGTTTTGTTTCCCTCCTCAAGTAAGCTACTAACTATGATATCTGGGATTAGTGTATTCATTTACTAGCATAGTTATTACCAAGTACCAAATTCTGGGTAGATTGAATCAGCAATTCCCAAATGTTTTGGTACCAGTGGCCAGTTTCATGGAAAACAATTTTTCCAAGGACTGGGAGGGTGGGTGGTGAGGGGTGGTATTGGGAAGAATTGAGTATATTACATTTATTGTGTAAATACAGATGAAGCTTTGCTCATTTGCCTGCAGTTTACACTCATGCCAGTCCATGGCCCAGAAGGTTGGATACCCCTGGTTTAAATAATAGAAATGTGTTTTCTTATGGCTCTGGTGTCCATAAGTCTAAAATCAAGATGTTGAGAGTGTTGAATTTTTCTGAGTGCGTCTCTCTCTCTCTGTCTCTGTCTCTGGACCTTGAGGATATTTTATTAAGGTCAGGAAATAAAATAGTGCCCCTAAGTGCTGGGGTCAGCAGGCTGGAGATACAAGCCAACATGGGGAGAGATTAAATAGAAAAGACAAAGAGAGAAAGTTATGAGACTGGAGTTACTTCTCATGTGCTGAGTTCCAAGCTCCTGAGTCCATGGACCCAGGAATAAACACACAGATTGCAAAGGCAAGTGAGAGCAAGGATGATTTTATTGAGACAATAGACAAAGCCTCTGAAAGAATGGAGAGAGTCCCAACTGGTGGCAGAGGGGGATTGTTGTCTAGGGGTTTTTACGGTCTCTTTCTTTGGGCTGGACTTTTTCAGCTGGCTTCAGTAGATTGGTTCTCAGTTGGGGTTACTGAATGTTGTGCAATAGAGTTAAAGGGCAGCTGCTCCTATTGTTTCTACCTAGAGATTGATTAGCTAGGTGACTGCTGGCCAGGTCGTGGGACTTTTTCTCTTAGTAGAGTGGGACTTGATCTGGTGACTATTGACCATGTCAGTACCTATCTCCTTTGAAGAAGGGAGAATGAAACTAATGTGGTTTGACTGAAACTTGTTATTGTTGTTAGGTGCCATCAAGTCAGTGTCCAATTCATAGCGACCCTATGTACAGTAGGTGAAACACTATTGTCGGTGCTTCTCTGCTATTTGTAGAGTTTTCAATGGTGGATTGATTTTTGGAAGTGGGTTGCCAGGTCCTTCTCCCAAGCCTACAGCACCTGGTGTTCCCAGGCAGTTTCCCATCTAAGTACTAACCAGGCTCATCCCTTCTTAGTTTCTGAGACCTGACTCAATCGGATGCCACAGGGCTACAGCTGCAGGTGACTGCAACTTAAGTGACCTAATTGGCTGCTTGGTGACCACCTTGCCTCTGTGGTTGCTTGGTGACCGCCTTGCCTCCATGGTTCTGTGGTGCCCTATGTCCAGGCTCCATTTCCCTGAACCTGCTTGAAGTCTACTAATTCCTATCAGTTACATGTCCTGACATAGACATCAGAAAGCAGGCAGGCCCAGCAGTGGAAGATCCCTGGAATAGCTATATTTACCTTCCTGAGTGAGAGCTCAGAAAGGGTGTGGGTCCAGCAATGAGGCTGCACAGGCTCCAAATATTTCCCTGGCATGCAGATGCCCAGCTTCTGATGGTGTCTTCATATGGCCCTTCCCTCTAGAGAGATCCTTGTCCTCATTTGCTCTTTTTGTAAAGACCCCATTTATATTGGATTACTACCTAACATAATGGCTTCACTGTAACTTAATTACTCCATTAAAGGCCCCTTCTCCAAAGACCATCTCATTCTAAGCTATAGTTTGTTGTTGTTGTTAGGTGCCGTCAAGTCGGTATCCAACTCATAGAGACCCTCATAGGGTTTTCAATGGCTGACTACTTCGGGATTGCCTTGGGAGTGGATTGCCAGGCCCTTCTCCCATTTTTGCGGTGCTGGGAATTGAACTTGGGACCTCAGAGACTGCAGTGCAGCGCTCTACCAACTGAGCTAAATCCATGGTTGACCGAATTCAACATATGCATTTTAGAGAAACAAAGTCAGCCCATAAGAAACCCCCATGTTTCAGGCCTTTACCCTTTGACAGTGTCTTGAGTCTTGCTGGACTCAGTAGACTGTTCTGAATCTCTACTTTGATTCTTGTTATCATCTTCTTTTGCTGACAAAATTTCTGAAGCTAAATATGTGGGGTGTTGTTTTCCACACCAATTCTCTGACACTAGCTATGCAACCTACAGCTCCATTCAATTCTGACAAGAATGACCTGGAGTTAGCATCAGATCCCACAAGTTAAGAGCCCAGGTTCACAACCTGTTACCCTTCTTTCCCTCTGCAGATACCTGTATTAAGTCCCAGACCACTGGGATTTTTCTGACTAGCTATAAATTCAGGCAGTTGCCATTACTCCCACCTCAGGTTCAACAATTTCCTAGAAATCAAGAAAATCACTTTGCTTGCTATCACTAGTTCATTATAAAGACAAAACTCAGGGACAGCCTAATGGAAGAGATGCCTAAGGCAAGGAGAAGGTGAAGAGGTTATGCACAGGCCCTGTGCCCTCCCTGAGAACAGCACTTGGGTGTGTTCACCAACACTTTCCCTCTGTCATTTAGGTGTTGTTATGGCAATCCACTCCCAAAACAATCTGCCATTGAAAACTCTATGAATAGAAGAGAAGAACTGACATAGTGTTGAGTATGGCACAGTGTTGGGGAATGTTTTTCCTTCTGTACGTAAGTTATCTATGAGTGAGACTCAACTCGATGACACCTAACATCAACCACAATATGGAAGACTTTATCATTTAGGCATTTTTATTGAGGCTCCATTGCAAGAACAGGATTGATTAAAATAACTGACTATTGGTAACTAACTCAACCTGCAGCCCCTCTTTCCTTCCCAGAGGCTGGAGGTAGGGCTGAAAGTTGCACCCTGTAAAGTGGGCCATCCCCTGTTCTGATGGTACATAGGGTTCCAAAGACATCTCATTAGCACACACAAAAGCATTCTTAGTGCTTTAAAGATTTTGAAGGTCTTAGAAATTGGGGAATAAGACGACATATTATAGAAAAAAGATGCTCCTATCACCCATATCCTTCAAGATCTTATTACAAGGATTTTGGAAGATCTGTGCCAGGTGCCAAGGACAAAGTCCAAACACATTTATTATATCAGGACATCACATTCTTTTATCCATCTCTTGCCTTAAATGGTTCACCTCATGCCTTGCCATGATGTTCTCCTATTCAATCCTCACCTTTCATGCCCTGAGGAATATGTGAAATTCTGCACAGCCTTTCAATGCATGAGGGCAAGAGAAGGCATGGAGTGAAAATTGATCCCTTTTTTTTACCTACACACAAAGTCTTGATCTCATTACTTGACAAAAGCTACCTCATTTTGAAGTGAGGCCATCTTGTTTGAGTATGCATTCTCACAGTACCAAATGGAACCCTCTTAATTTTTTTCCTCCAACTGGTGCTGAATGCATTTTACTTTCATAATTGCCTTCAACTTGACTTAAATACATCTCTTAAGGATTTTTTTTTTTTAATATGGGAAAGATAGGTCCAGGCAGAGTAGTATTTAACTTAGGTATCTGATTGTGCTTTTCCTAGCTCTGTCTTGTTTCCCAAGTTCTATAGGTAAGAAGGAGTAGGGGAATCCTTACTTCCTTTAGGTTATGTTATCTTTATACCTTATAGGAGAGAAATATGTGACCCACCTTTCATATGCCAAGGGAATATACTCTCTATGAGATAAATTCTATACTATGAGTCATCATGCCTTGGCTTTTGATAAATTAAATGGAAACTAAATTAATTTGTAAAATTTTATTCTTTCTCAATAAAGATGGCTTAGCAAAATGTTTTTAAATTAAAATATTCAGTTTGCTATACATTTTCATTACATTCTAAAACATAATAAAATATAGTCTTTTTTTTGTACCTCTGATAAAATATCTCATTCCAATAATTCCCTAACACTGTCCCAAAAACACAGGCAAACTTGAGATAAGGTAAGGAGAATGTAAAACATCTGTAAAAACAAACAACTATTTCACTGATATTATATCCTCTATGTTTTTTATTGTGTATGTAATTCTATGATGTCATATGACATACTTTAGAAAGTAACCAGGGAAAAAGAGAAAACATGTTAACTAAAATTTGCTATTGCTTCATAGTCATATTTAAGGCATTTAGATGAGGCCTTTATTTGCTCATATTGACTTTTAGACATCACTGTTAAAGGATTGTTATGGCTTAATTCCATATTTTATTTGAGCTCTACTTTTTTTCCCCAGTAGGCATACAATATAATCTCTGTTTAGCAATAGCAGTATAATCCTATTTTAGAATCTCATGCTCTACTGACTAAGCAAGCTGGATACTCAGTTTATTTCTTTTTAGAGGAACGTAAGATCCAGATGTTTGGAACTTGATTCAGCCACTGGAAGTTAGAAGAATACAGAGTGAAGTTTTCAGCTTTAGATTTCATCTTGTTAATTGTAACCTACTTTTGCAATTAATCTCACCTTCAAAATTGCATACACAGCTAATTAAGCCACCAGGTGGCTTATTGTGAGGCTATTTAATTACTTGCACTTTATTTTGAGGGCAATAATTGTAATTATCAAGTTGCAAGAGAAATTAAATATGATGCTATTTTCCCTGCCAAATGAATTGTGATTGAAAAGGAAAGCTAACCTAGTTCAAGCTGAAAACTAGTGTGAGATGAAGTACAATGATTGCTTTTAATTGCGCAATGCAGTCTCATCCTTAGGCTTTATGCCAGTGTGAATGGCCAAAAAAATTATCACATCACAAATGAGATTCTTCTAGTTTATTGTTTTTCAGCTACAATTAGTCACATTGGGAGATACGTGGTCCTCAGAATTTCCCCAAATGTGTCCAGAGACTAAAAGGCTTTGAAGCCCCTTAACTGTTATATTTTATAGAACAATTTGCAAGGGCAAATAAGTTTGATAATTCTTCATTAAGCAGATATAAAAATTACAATTAAGGCATAAAATACTTCTCACTGTACTTCCAAAAATTTGAGTAAAGCCAACAATTTTCTCAGAACATGTTGTAAATAAGGTGGAATGGGGCCCCTGGTTTCAACGAATTTATTTTAGGAAATGTTGCATTAATTCATCATTCATAAAATTCATTGACATAAATCTGCCAATGACAAGTCTAGGTGATTAAATGTAATCAGAAAAAAGACATTGTAAAATGCTTAAATGACAATTTTTTTGGTCAATGGTATCATTTTAAAATGATTAATTGCCTTGTTTTCTTAAGTCTGAAAAGAGGTTTCAAATGCTTTAAAATTAAGGTAGTCTATAAAATTAGGTAATAAAACTATGCTTCTGATTGAATTTCTTGCAGACATTGTAGATGTAAAACTTGGTAAGCTTTGGGCACATTTATGAACTTACTAAAATATCAGTGGCTTAAAGATTGAAAGTAAAAAACTGACCTGTCAAAAACGGTGTCTTTATGAACACTTATTCATCTTAAGATGTAATTTTAAGACAACATTGACAAAACATTTTCTAATATTTTTTAGTAATGACTTTTGTTACAGCAACTTAGAGGGAAAAATGCAACACTTACCACCCCTTAGGTTGTAAAGCTACATAAAAATCAATTTTTTTCAAAGAAAAATCCAAAGTATATTAATGCCATAAAATACACATTAAAATGTTTCTATGTTAGAAACTTAAGCAATGGATGGATTCCCAACTGATTGAATGAAAGACGTTTGCCATTATATCCACACCCATTACTACACGAAGTACTCATAACTGAAAGAGAAGAGAATAGGAAGAAATAGCTAAAGGCAAGGAAGGATAATAGAGCCTGTTAGAATCCCATTTATTTTTTCAGTATATATAACTGGTTTGAATTGTCCCACTACACCCAACATATATAGAATAGAGAATCACAAGTCTTTTCTATATACTAAATTGTGTAGAAATATATATGTATTTATATAAAATTGTTATATAAATATACATATAGAATATTTATATAAATGTTATATAAATATATATAAATGCATATAAATTTATACTTACATATCTACTTTTTCTATATATTATGCATCTGTATATATCAGGATTCAACCCCTTTGGAGCGACTGTGATAAGTTGCATTGAGTATCTACCCTGTTCTTCACTACAACCATAGTCGGTATCTAATTTCAGGAATTGTTTTCATTTCTGTACTCAAATCATACAAGAACCATTTACTCATCCATTTTCTTACCTCTTGACTCATCCAAATTTGATGATCTCTCCCAGGAAGTTCCACATACCACCTAATATCTTGCCCTGCTTTGTTGGACTTCAGCGCAAAACACAAATTCTCCCCTCATTTTTGGATAATAGGCTTGACTGATTCCTTTGTATATAGGTATTTGAAATCAAGAATTGTGTTTAAGCCTCCAAGAAAGCAAAGCTTGTCTATTTCTAGAAAGGTAAATAAGTTTAGTCACTTTTGGAAAGCAATTAATTCAACAAAACTGAAGGCCAAAATTCCATAAGACTGCTGTACACAGAAAAATATTCTGTTTGAAGTTATAGTAAGACATGGTTTAAGGGAAATTTTGGAGTTGAAGATTGAAGATAAAGCTGTAGATGCATATGTATTAGTCAGCTGGAGAATCACTGTTGCAGAGAAACCAACCAAAACAAACTTATGGTAGAAGCTAGGAGAGAGGTGTCCATAATGGGACACACTTTCCCCTGTTGTGAATATTTATAGCAGCTTTCTTCTTAATTGCCTCAAACTGGAATTCCTTGTATGGTAATTATAACAACAACAGATAAAGTGCAGTTTAGCCATAGACTATAGCAATACTTCTTAAGAAACAGTCAGTCACTACTGAAACGTGCTAAAGCATAGATGAATCTCACTCTACTCAATGAAACAAGACATACTCAAAAATTACTACAGTATGAATTTATTTATGATGTGATATATAAAGGAAAAATTATATAGACAGTGGAGGCTAAAAGTGTAATCAAGATATTAAGAGGTTGATTCCGTCTAAGTTCTCTGAAGGTGAATCTCTTCCACACCTCTCTCCTAGCTTCTGGTGGTTGGCTTGTACTCTTTGGCATTCCTTGACTTTTGCTGCACCACTATGATATCTGTCTTCAACTTTGCATGATCTCTCTGTGTGCGTGTCTATAATGTAAAATTTTAAGCTATGGGAAGGTTGGGAATTGGATGTATGGATATGGAGGGGATATATCATAATACAGGAAAAGGACCAACAACCCACTCCCAAAAATCAATCCAGCA
Source organism: Pedetes capensis (assembly GCA_007922755.1). NCBI lineage: Eukaryota > Metazoa > Chordata > Mammalia > Rodentia > Pedetidae > Pedetes > Pedetes capensis. The sequence goes on along the minus strand of VMDO01015376.1, from coordinate 36,847 downwards.
TTCAAAGCCCTATGACTAGCAGAGAAGCACTAACATTACTGTTTCACCTGTTGTATGGAGGGTCACTGTGAGTCGGATACTGACTGGATGGCACCTAACAACAAAAACAACATATCATAATACAACACATTATAGCCTCTCTAGGTCATATATTCTTGAGACCTAGCCATTAAAACAGTTGATCTCAAGTTTAATTCCCTAAGCACCAGTCCGGAATATTTTCATTTAATGTATATGGAATGGATGTTGAACTTAGCTATTTTTTTATTTTTATTTTTAGTTTTTGGTTCTGAGCTTTGAGCCTAGGGTGTTGCACATGCTAGGCAATGTCTATAACACTAAGCTACCTCCCCAGGGCACACAGTGAATTTGTTATTTTTCCTTTCTGGTACTTGGGGGTTGAACCCAGGGTCTTGCACATACTTTGCAAGTGCTCTACCAGGGCTGCATCCCTGGCATAGATTTTATTTTGTTTTGAGACAATTTCTTGCTAATTTATACACACTACCTCTGGTCTTAAATTCATGGCTTTGCTTCCCAAGTCATTGGGACTACAGGCATGTGCTACCTTGCCTGATTGTAGTTAATTCTTATACATATTCCATGCTGCAAATGATAGAGATAGAAATGCAGAGCTGACCAATTTCTCCTATTTATACTTTTGCCTTTTGCCATTATATCCATACCCATTACTACACGAAGTACTCATAACTGAAAGAGAAGAGAATAGGAAGAACTTATGTTTGTTGATCAAGAGGAATTCCTTCCTGATACTGAATCTTGGCCTTTGCATTTTCTGTTGTGTCTAAGGATTGTACCTTGAGAATGTGCAGTTTGGTGATGGTTCTATGGAGACAGCAGATTCAAAAGCTAAGCTTTTTTTTTTTTAAGAGAAAGCTAATTATCTTAGAAATGCTTATATACTGCTATATCATGTAACATCATATTTTGAGTTCTTCTGAGATTTTTTTATTTTTATTTTTTGGTCCTGGTGGTTGAACCCAGGGCCTTGTGCTTGCATGATTTGCAAGTGCTGGACCACTGAGCTGTGCCCCCAGCCCTTTTTGTTTTTACTTTTTAAGATAGGGTCTCACTAAGTTATGCAGACTACCTCTGGTCTCAAACCTGTGATCCTCCTGCCTCTGCCTCCGGAGCCCCTGGGATTACAGGCATGCACCACCATGCCCGGTTTGAGATTAAACTTTTGACCGCTAACATTCCAACTGTTGTGCTTCTTGTTAGGTGCTGTGGAGGCAGGTCTGGCTCATAGTGACCCTATGTACAACAGAACAAAACAGTCCCTGACACTGTACCATGCCCGGCACTATGCCAGTGCTTCTCTGTTGGTCATAGGGTTTTCAATGGCAGATTGTTTTGGGAGTGGGCTGCCAGGTCCTTCTCCCATTTTTGCAGTGCTGGGGATCAAACCCAGGGCCTCAGAGAGCACAGAGTAGCACTCTGCCAACTGCACTAAGCCCCAGCCTGAAATTCCAACTAACCTAATTCAAATGACCTCCAGGGCTCATATGATTCAACTACAATAAAGGTTTCCAAATCTCTCATAAGTCAGATACCATAATGATTCTTCTATAACTGAGATTCTACTGTTATTTTCCTGCATACATTGACATCAGTGACAATGTCAGTGTTGATACATTTTGGATTCAGATAATTAATACCACCATTGTACATCGGTGAATAAAATATAGTACTTTTTAGCTATTATGGAAAAAAAATCCCATGACAGTGGGTTCCTATAATGAAACAGATCATGCATTGAAGATGTTGAAATTTGGTGCTAAGGCAGTAACAGCTGCTGTCAGATCCTGGTAACTTCGTTTGATAGGTGCAATGTTTCTACTTTGTCTTCATTTAGGACAGCTTTGCTTCAGTGATTAGGACATGACAATGAGTTCTAACAGCTAGCAGGTCCAACTACTTTTCCAAATGAATCCTGAGATGAAGCTAGCAGACTTTTTGCAAAGGGCAAAAGTTAATGGTTTTCACAAGTGACTGCCTCATGGCATCATGGTGGATTTTTTTTTTTTTTAGTAGATGTACAATGATAATTGAAATCATAATGGCAACTATATAGAACACTAGGAATAAATTTAAATAAGAGGGTTGGTTACTACAATGGATGTTTTGGTTTGGAAATGCTTGTCAAAAGACATAGTTCATTCTGTCATGGTTTTATTCAGCAGTGAACTTGGGCTTCAGACCAATCAAGCATTTGTAGATTTCCTCAAAGACTGAGACTGAGCAATCAGAAGTCTACATTGAAAATATGTTATTGAAGAAAATAAAGATATATTTGGTCGGTTCTAGAGAGATTAAATTGATGATTCTGATTTTTATAAAATGCACAAGGTGAGCTAGGTTTAGGAGATGTGAGTTACAAATCTTCTTTACCAATTGCTGGTTGTGTGACCTCAGAAAATTTATTCACTTATTTGGGTTAGATTTTTTTCATCTGTGAAATGAGGAGATTAATTTAGTTTATTTCAGAGCACTTTCTATCAGAACCACTCTGACATTTTACTGAATATGAAAGAGAGATGTTTTCTTAATACCATAAAAATAAAATAGAGTGAAGACTTCTGAAAATAAACTATTACATATTATAGAAACATCACAACATGGAAAATGGAGTCATTTTGGGCCAAAAGATGGTTTAAAAAGTTAATTTAGAGGGCTTGGGGTGTAGGTCAGTGGTAGAGCACTTATCTAGCATAGCCAAGATACTGGGTTTGATCTTCAGTACTGCAATAATAAAAAATGTCTGTTTAGAATGAACTGCCAGTGGTTATATTTAGGTGTAGTAGCTTAGTTGCACTGATTTCTTCTGTAATCTGCGTAAGATTTGATTTTTCTTTCCCTTGCTTCAATGTAAGCATTAGTATTGTGTTGCATTCAAAAGATGGGCAAATTTAACTCAGAAGGCTCAAAGTCATTTTGAAAATTCAGTAAAGGAGAACTGTTGTTGTTAGGTACCATTGAGTTGGTGTCCGACTCATAGTGACCCTGTGTACAACAGGCAAAACACTATTGTCAGTGCTTCTCTGCTGTTCATAGGGTTTTCAATGGCAGATTGATTGTTGGGAGTGGGTTGTTGGGTCCTTCTCTCAAGCCTACAGCACCTGGTGTTCCCAGGCGGTCTCCCATCCAAGGACTAACCAGGCTTGGCCCTGCTTAGTTTCTGAGATCTGAAGGGATTGGAAGCCAGAGTGCTAAAGGAGAACTATCTTTCACAAAACAGAGCAAAGCTTCTGAAATTCACGTGTGGATTATTCTCTATCCTCCAAACTCTATACAAATGACAAGCAATGTAATCCCCCTTCCTATCACTCCAGATAATCTTGAATTCTTGTCACTATTCCACTCTCTTGGGTGGGGATCTTTTTTTTTAAATTTTTTTAATGACAAGAAATTACCATCTCTTCTGTTTTTGTTTAGACTAAAGTAAGAAATGGGTCAAGCTGAAATGAAATCAATTAATGAATTTTGTTGCACCTACTACATCTGGGTCACTTTACCTTATGTAATTTCATGTCAGCTTCCAGCCACCCCATGACGATGTAGGCATTGTTATCATGCAAATATTAAAGATGAGGAAATGATTCTGAAGGAGGACTGATGGCCATATCAACATTTAGTACTGCGTGAAAGGGTAGAGTTGAAGTTGAAACCCATCAATTTCTGCTCTTTCCAATTCTTGACATACGTGTTTGAAAAGGAATGATTTTACTCAGATATGTTTATTTCCTAAAGCAAACTATTACAAGGTAAGGACGGACATTTTAAAACAACATCATTTCATATTCTGAATTAATTCAAATTTAAAAACTTGAATTTAGAATTATTTTGCTATTATATGTGGAGATGAGATATGTTTATATTAAGCATTTTACATATACGTGCACCTATATATTGTTGTTAGGTGACATTGAGTTGTGTTATAGGATTTTCAGTGGCTGATTGTTTTGGGATTGCTTAGAGAATGGATTGCCAGATCCTCCTTCAGAACCCATACATTAGCAGGTCAATATTGAGAGTGGTAGTTATTTGACAAGATACCACTCCACAGCATATATTAATGTTTATATAAACAATGATTAGCATTTGGGAGGCCGAGAGTTTGAGGCCAAAGGCATCCTGTGCAATAAAATGAGACCCTGTATCAAAATAAAAGGGTAGGATGAGAGTGCAGGTCAGTGACAGACCACTTGCCTAGTGTTTATGAAGCCCTGGGTTCAATGTCCAGTACTGGAGTTGTTTTTTTTTTTTTAAGTTAACAAAAGAAAAGAAAATCGATTTGCCAAGTGTAATGGCACATACCTGTAATGTGAGCAACTAGTAGGCAGAGGCAGGAGGATCACAAGTTTGAGGCCAGGGGAGGCATGCATAAGTGAGTGAATTCTGTCTCAAGGTAAAAAGTAAAGAAAAAGGAAGAGACTGGGGGCTCAGTTCAGTGGTAAAGCACTTGGAAATTATGTGCAAGTCCAGTTATGCAAATACATAAATACATACATGAAAGAATGATTCATAGGCAAAGAAACAGAACGAACAATCAGAAATTGGAGAAGAAACTGGAGTGTGGTCTCATGGACACCAATTTGAAGTCTTCCATTTGGGATAACTTACGAATTTGGAAACTTCTGAACTCTTGAATGTATCCAAATATCTGTTTTTTCATCTGGACTCATTTTAGAAATCTAAGCTGATCAGCATTTTTCCTCACACTTTGAAGATTTTTTCATGGTCTTCTAGTGTGCTGGGTAGTCACAGAGAAGTAAAAGGCCACTCTGATTCATATTCCCCTTATACAACTGGTTTTTGGTGACTGGAAATTCTTAATATTTATTCACCACCATTGTTGTTAGGTGCCATCGAGTCAAGTCAGACGCATAGCAACCCTGTTATTGTTGTTGTGAGGTCCTGTCAAGTCGGTATCCGACTCATAGTGACCCTGCGTACAACAGGCAAAACCCTATTGTCATGCTTCTCTGCTGTTCATAGGGTTTTCAATGGTGGATTGATTTTTGGAAGTGGGTTGCCGGGTCCATCTCCCAAGCCTACAGTACCTGGTGTTCCCAGGCAGTCTCCCATCCAAGTACTAGCCAGGCCCGACCCTGCTTAGCTTCCGAGATCTGACAGAATCAGATGCCACAGGGCTACTGTTGCAGGCATAGCAATCTCCTATGTACAGCAGAATGAAACACTCTCCGATTCTGTGCCAGGCACATGGTCTTATTTATGTTTAAGCTCATTGTGGTAGACACTGTGTCAATCCATCTCATTGAGGGTCTTCATTTTTTTCATTGACCGGCCATTCTCCCAAACATGAAGGACTAGTCTCTCCTGACTGCATGTCCAAAATACATAACATGCAGTGTAGCCATCCTTGTTTCCAACGAGCACTCTGGTTGCACTTCTAGGATGGATCTGTTGGTTCTTTTGGCAGTGCATATTATATTCAATATTTGTCTCCAGCATCATAATTCAAAAGCATCAATTCTTCTCCTGTCTCCCTTATTCAATGTCCAGCTTTCACAACCATATGATGCAACTGAAAAAAAAAAAATACCATGGCATGAGTCAGGCGTATCTTCATCTTCAGTGTGACGTGTTTGCTTTTTAACACTTTAAAGAGGTCTTTTGCTACAGCTTTTCCTGATGCAATGCACCTTTTGATTTCTTCACCATTGGATATTAGTAATTTTGCCTTTTTTATTTTTTAGGTGAAGAAAGAGCTTTAATATTAACTTTTCTTAGCATGTATTGGATGCTTTCAATATGTACATTTATTACTCTCAATTTTAACAATTTTAAAAACATTTCACTCTCTCTGAATTTTATTCTTTCTTTTTCTGGGACTCCAATGTTGTACAGAGACCTCCTGGATAATGCCTCATATTTTCTTCTATTCTCTTTTAGTTTGAGTCAATTAACTTTTTGCATTGTTACTAAAATTTTCCAAGTGCCATCTTCCAAGTATCTAAGGATTCTAGTGAATATATACTGTCAGTGCTAAAAAAAAAAAAAAAAAAAAAAAAAAAAAAAAAAAAAAAAAGGTATACACATTTTAAGAGATGTTATCTATGGCTTACTTTTTGAAGGTGGATGCTATGGTAACCACTTTGAGTGCTTCTTGTGATGGCAGAAGTCAAATATGACTTGTACTCATCTTTGGTTATCAGTGTATATTGAGTATTACAACTTTAAAACTTAAAATGTGTATATCACCCAGGCACAGTGGTGCACACCTTCAATCTCAGCAACTTGAGAGGTGGAGGCAGGAGGATTACAAGTTTGACATTAGAGGCAGTCTGCCCAACTTACCGAAACACTGTGAAAATTTTATAAAATGAGCTGCTGGTACAGCTCAGTGGTAGAGCACTGGCAAAAGCATGTTCAAGGCCTTCATTTCAACCCCCTATTGTTAAAAACAAAAACAAACAAACAAAAAAATGAAATGTGTATGCTTTTTGGCACCTTCTATATGTGTGTGTGTTTATTGTTGTTAGGTGCCGTTGAGTCATGTCCTACTCATAGAGACCCTCGTAAGGTTTTCAATGGCTGATTGTTTTGGGGTTGCCTTGGGAGTGGATTGCCATGTTCTTCTCCTATTTTTGTAGTGCTGGGAATCAAACCTGGGAACTCAGAGACTGCAGAGTGGCGCTCTACCATCTGAGCTAAACCTCAGCCCCAAGTTTGCTGAGCTGTGGATGGAACCCAGGGCCTTGTGCATGCTAGGCAGGTACTCTACCACTGAGCTACCTCCTCAGCCCTTTAATTTCTATATATCTTATTAATTTCCAGAAACCCATGACATTTTTTTTTAAAGTAGTATTCTATTTTTAGTTTGTCTGTGTGTTTGTTTTGTTTGTTTCTTTTGTAGTACTTGGGGTTTGAATGCAGAGCCTTGCATATATTTTGCAAGTGCTGTACCACTGAGTTGCACCCCCAGCCCATTTTTTAATTTTTTGTCATGAGACAGGGATTCACTAAATTATACAGGCTGCCTCTAGCCTCAAAGATCATCCCGTCTCCACCCCCTGAGTTTCTGGTATTTCAGGCCTGACCCTCCGTGTCCAGGCTGATATTTTTTTATAGATACATCTTCATTTTTTATTAATCACTATTCAAGATGCTCTCCATCTTATCCTGATAGATCCCCTGTCTATATCTCTGCCCTGGTGGCTTCCCTGGTTAATGTCTATTAATGGATTTCATTGCTGGACTTCTGGTTGGGATTTTGGATTTATCAGTGGCAAGCAAGTATAGGAGATCAGATGGGCAGAAACAGAAAGAAGGAATTTATTCTCCTCACACCTTCCTGAAAGGCTGTGGATTTGCAGGAAATGTTTTCCTCTTTCAAAGAATGAAGCCTGTTTCTGGGGGCTATTCCTAATTTACAGCTTTCCGACTCCTTTTCCTAATGCTTGCAGACCTACGGATGAGCGCGACTTTATGCTATGGCTACAGCAGGGATGGTATTGTATCTCTTGGTGATCGCTCTTAAAAGTGCTCCCAACTGGTAGACTGTACTTTGTTGGATTTTTCTCGATTTTATATGTTGTGTGCACAGTCTGATTTTGCTATCATTTTGACTGATCTATTCTGAATCTACTTTTTGGTTTTTACATCTTTTCAAAGGTGTCTACTCCTGGATTGTCTTTGTTTCTTCAGATTTCTTTTCCTCTGTATGTGTTTATTATTACATTCTTTTTATCAGATCTTTTGTTGGGGGGGTTGTTCATGAATAAGATGGAGGCACTAAAAAATTAATAGAAATTGGACACATGGAAGGTTTCATTCTAGAGTGATTGAGCAGCAATCTGGATGTTTTGTTAAAGAACGGTTCAGTGTGAGAGTCTGTGTTTCTTTTTCTCTGAGGATAGTTTCAGTAGAAAATCATCTTCAAAAGTCTTCATGGTAGCCATTCCTGTAGGTCCTGGAAAGAGTAGATCTTTCTCCCTTTATTTTAGGAGTCTGGGCACTGGAGATCAGAAGGGCATAAACAGAAAGAAGGTAGGAATCTGGTCCTATTTCTGGGCGAGGGGCTATATTCTGCTTCTTCTATAGTGGTTGCTTTCCCTGGTCTGAGGTTTCTGTGCCTCCATTTTGCTGTATATGGAACCTCTAGTGTTCTGCAAGGTGTGGTATTGATTAATTGGCAGTGCCAACTCAGAGACTGAGGCCTGAGGGTCTCAGTGTTTCTTATGTGAACTTTTCAACACTCCTTAACACCCCTGCCCATAACACATCTTGCCATGAAGTCTTCAGCCCTCCAAGTGGGGGAATAGCATGTATAGTGACTGGCTTTGCATTGTGTATGCAGGAATTCAATTACCTTTCTTTCAGATGTATTTGCTTCTTGTAGGTTAAATTTACACTGATCTCTTTGAGATCTTCTTGAACATTTTCTTAGTGCTTACTCATTTCTGTCTTTATTATGACATAATGGTATTAGACAGAGTTTAAATCCTTGGCAGCAATCTCAAAAGAGCAAGTGTCTTCCTAAAAATGTTTTAACATATCTGAAGATGAAAGGGAAGATATTGTTATCTCAGATAGACTAATTTTCTTTGGGAATTTTATGACCTCTGTGGAGCTGGGAATTAGAGAAACTCCAAACATCTCAAATGTTGCTTCATTGATATTGTATTTCCCAGGGCTTGTAAGGAGTATTCTTCCAGGTAAAATGTAAACTCTTGTCACTTAAGTATTATAATGCCAAATATATCATTGTTCAAAAGGTCAAAATGATATGCATAGGGTTTTACTACTGCACATGTAATATTTCACTTTTATCCAATGCAATGAAAAGTCCAATGCAATGAAAAACAATATCAAGAATATGAAACACCTGGAAGTGAATTGCCTGCAACTGTATCACCATGGTGCCCAATCCCTCCAGACCCCGGAAGTTAAGCAGTGTTGGGCCTGGTTAGTACTTGGATGGGAGATCACCTGGGAACACCACGTGCTGTAGGCTTGGCAGAAGGACCCGAGAACCCACTCACCAAAAATCAATCCGCCACTGAAAACCCTATGAATAGCAGAGAAGCACGATAATAGTGTTTCATCTGTTGGGCATAGAGTGGCTATGAGTTGGACACTGACTGGATGGCAACTAACAACCACAACAGAAGTGAATTACAAACGCTCTCACATGAACTTGCACACACACATCCATACTTCTGACACAATAATTTGTCTTGCTAGATTTTCTGTACTTTGTGTTACTTGCTATTATCCTTATTGTAGTTATATGCTTCCAACTATTTGAATACATGTTGACAATGCTCAATCCTCTTCCAGTATAGGGAGGGTAATCATTCATCAAAAGTTTAATTCTTTGATAGTACATATAAATGAGAATATGAGAATAAAACAAAAATATATCTTGGCTATGTCCAAGCTCTGTCTTAATGTTTAAATATAAGTTACACCATCAATAATAACTTCTCTTCTGAAATAATTTTATATCTTATTTTTAATAATTAAAACCTATAACCAGTGTTGAATTTCAGTTTACTTTGGCCCTGACATCAGACATTTGGAAGAGTATTTTTTTTTCCCTTGCAGTACTGGGGAGTTGAAACCCAGGGACTCGTACCTATTTTGCAAGCACTCTACCACTGAGCTGCAGCCTAAACCCTTTTTTAAAAATCTTGATACAGGGTCTCACTAAGTTATGGAGGCTGCCTCTGGCCTTGAACTTATGATCTCCTGCCTCTGACTCTCAAGTTGCTAGAATTATAGGCATGCTCCACTGTGCTTGGCTGAAAAGTTTATAATATAAGAGGAAATGTTGGTCAATTTATTCTTGAAGTGCCTTAATGGTTTAAATTAGTTTTTTTTCTATCACTATAAAGTAACATTAAATTTTTTACTTTTAAAAAAAGCTTTTATAGCCAAGTGCCAAGGCACATGCCAGAAATACCAGAGACTTGAGAGGTTGAGGCAGAGGGATTGTAAGTCCAAGGCCAGAAGCAGTGTGTGCAGCTTAGTGATGTCTGTCTCAAACTATGAATAAATAAATAAATAAATAAATAAAATAAAAGGGCTGGCATGCAGTTCAGTAGTAAAGACTTGCCTAGCATTCATGGAGCCCTGGGTAAAACTCCCAGTACTGCAAAAGAAAAGAAAAGAAAAGAAAAGAAAAGAGAGAAGAACAAAAAGAAAGGAAAAGAAAGAAAACTATTTACTGACTTACTACTGCAACTTATCAAAGACCATTTTTGTTAGAATATAAGATTTAATAACCCAGTATTTTTAAAATTAACTATGACATTGAAGCTGAATGGAGGATTTATCAGTTATGTATTTATTACTACTATATCCTGAACATATAGATCATATTCAAAGATTAATATTGATGTTTATGGGAAATTTGTAAATTTTATGTAGGAAGAAATATGTCCAGTAAGTAAAGCTATATGAGAGGAGTTGCTTTATTAGTAATGGTCTGAAAATGTACTGTCGGAAATGAAAAATAGTAATCTGCTAGAGAATTGACCTATATGAATGCCTATACTAAATAATTACAACTGACACTTATAAGGGACTTAAAATGTGCCATATCCTATACTGATAATACACCCATTTTGAAAGTAAATAAAGACACAGAGAAGTTTTATAATCTGATCTGGACACAGAGCTAGTAAGTATCAATTGTAGGAAAAATCATGTGATTCCCAAGAAAATAGAACATAATTTAATTTACATATAAATTTTAAATAGGGCTGAAATTTAGCTCAGTTGGTAGAGGGCTGCTCTGCAGCCTCAGAGGTCCCAAATTCAATCCCCAGAACTGCAAAAATGGGAGAAGGATGTGGTAATCCACTCCTGAGGTGATCTTGAGACCATTAGCCATTGAAAACTCTATAAGGGTCGCTATGAGTCAGACATGACTTGATGGCACCTAACAATGACAACAATAAATTAAAAAACATTCAGATTAGGTTCACAAATATTTTGTTGATTTATAAAACTAACTGGCAATTTGGCCAGGACTTCTCATTTTTCCTTCCTCTTCTAAGAATGATTATTCAAATATCAGCTTAAAGAAAAATATGTATTAGTTTGTGAGTTACATATGACATTTGAAAAATGTATGCATAGTTTATATCTTTGAATACTTGGTGTCTGAACATCATATGTTTCTGAAGTTCTGAAAGACCATAAAATTTCATGAAATCCAATGGATTCAAAGGAATGAGTCAAGGAACTTTTCCCTGAAAGGCATATAGGAAAGTCGTATCTTCATATACACTCATTGTTTCAATGATTTATTGCTGTGTAACAAATGTGGTAGGGAACTCAATGCTTTCACTTCATTTGGTCAAAATTCATGAATATAAAAATCCAGGTACAGATGGAGGTCTCTTGGGAAATGCTCTTGTTTTATATGCTTTTGATTGGAGTTCTTCACTCTTTTGCATTGAGCTGGTAGCTGGGTTGCTCTGAAAGATCCAGGGGGATTGATGCATGTGACCTCAATGATCCTGCTTCTCTCTTTGTGCTTCCAGCAGGCAAAATCTTGAAAAACGAAAAGACGAAGAAGTAAGGACCTCACATATAGTCATTCATATATATTACACAGATTAAATAAATTTATATCAACCTCGCATACATATTTATCAATATATTATACATGTTGCCAATATGTAGTTATATACGTATTGCCTATATTTAGTTATTTAAACTTTCTGTACATATTAGTATGTTCACCCATACATATTATACTAATATATTAAAAGCCGTGGAATTGGCTTCCAAATATTTACCTTTGTATTTGCAGATTTTAAATAAATTACTAGTATGAATACTGCATGACTTTAAAGCCTTGTCTTCAAGGTCTGTTTGTTTAAATTTCAAATGTCTAAATCACAATGTGTTCATATAATTTGCTAACATCTCAGTGCACAATATGAACATGGAATAGTCTTCCTCAAAATTTGAAATGGTCCTCTTGATAACTTAAAAGTATTTGGGGCAACTTCTTTTCTGATATCATTAGGTCTTTATCATTTTCATCTTGCTTATGGTCAAAGTGGAATTGTTTCGGAGAGAAGAGAAAGTGTCAAATCCTGTTCCTATGTTTGTGTTGCTAGCCTTGTTCTTAGTCTGCAGTTTCTCTGCAGAAAGCTTTTTAAGGCACTGCCCATTTTGTAAGGAATATTTTTGTTAAAAGCTGATATGTAAATATTTAAAGATAGTATCACAAAAGCTCCTGTGGACCAGGGGTCTGCAAGACTTAGTCATAGACTGAATGTGGGGGCTGGAAAATGAAGTAGGGGGTCAGGGAACCCACTTTCAACATCTCTCTGCTCTAGGACTTCTACTTTCTTCCTGATAATTTGCTGATCACAAATAAAATGTCAACCTTTAGCGTAAGGACTGAATTCAGAGAAGGTACCCTACTGAGTCGATGAATGAATATTAATAAGATTAATTATCTAGTTTATTTTGGTAAAAAGTCATTGCAAAGGTAAATAGGTCAGTGCAGTTTTTGAAAAGGGACTAGAATAATATTTTCCTTCCCACATCCTCTTCCAGAGCTTTGTCACTCCTTCATTAAGAGCTGTACTCTGTCTTTTTTTAGTTATGCCTCCAAGGGCTTTCTGATTGCTTCAACCAACAGAGTACACATTAAGTGCCTTCCAAGGCCATATAATATAGCTTCCTCCTAGAGTTCTCTCCTTCTTCCTCTTTTTTGTGGGAAAAAGATTACATTCCCAAGGTCTGTCTTTCCTTCAAAGATAAGGAGTAAAAAACAAACAAAATGGAAACAATTAGCAAAAACTATTTACAGTTCCACATCTCCACCCCCCTCTCTAATGCTTGTTGTTGTTGTTGCTAGGTGCCATCAAGTCAGTATGGACTCATAGCAACCCTGAGTACAACAGGCGAAACACTATTTTCAGTGCTTCTCTGCTGTTCATAGGGTTATCAATGGCAGATTGATTTTTGGGAGGGGGTTGCCAGGTCCTTCTCCCAAGCCTACAGCTTCTGGTGTTCCAGGCAGTCTCCCATCCAGGTACTAACCAGGCCTGACCCTGCTTAGCTTCTGAGATCTGAAGGGATCGGATGCCACAGGGCTACAGCTGCAGGTTATCCAATGCTATAAACATTTTAATGTCCCGTAACCTCCCTTCTTCTTTCCCCTTCCCCTCTTGCATCTTGTAAGACAGCCAATCAGGTAAAGATAAGATTGTATGGTCAAAACCTCAACCAATGGGGTGAGACCCAGCCATAAGGGTCTGAGTTAGGGATAAAAACCACAGTAGCCCTTCCCTCAGTGTGTCTGCTGCTTCATCAGCTGCACAGCCTTCTGCAGAAATAAGGTTACCTTGTGGAGATATCTTTGTTTCTCTGAATATCTCCATATGGGAGCTCATTTCCAACACTTTCTTCCCCTGGTCGTAGATTCTCATTTCTCTCTGTCTCTGTCTCTGTGTGTCCCTCTCCCTCTTCCTTTCCCTCTCCCTCTCTCTCCCCATCCTTCTCTCTACCCCTCCTGCTCTCTCCTTCTGTCCTGCTCCCTCTCTCTCTCCCTCCTCCCCCCACCTCTCTCCCCAGCCACTATACTGGGAAGCCAGGTATTGACACTCTTACTGACAGAGAGCATCAACTGGCATCTTTAATAAGGAAACCTCTAGAACATTTTAGTTATTGGGTTTTTGTGTTAACATCTGTGCAGCCATCTTGGTTTTCAGCCACCATTTCATAAGTTAAGTTTCTGCCTTGAAGGTCATTTTGAATACTTAACTTGGCCTCTTGGTATTGCCCTGCCTTACTTAATCAATTTTCCCATCTGGTCCCAGGCTCACCCCCTTTGGACATAATCTGATTTAAAAATGGCATGGTCAGTGGTGGCACCATTTGTTAAACCACCCAGAACCATTCCCCTAACATCCACTTCAACAGAAAATTCCACTCTACCACCATATAAGGAGCCATCTTGCCATACCTTGCTGCTGTTCTTATTTTCAGAGGCAGCCACTCTGTCTTTCTGCTTATTAAAATCTCTCCTGGGAGTTCTTGAGTGCGGAGTCATCTTTGGGAGACACTTTCACTAGTCCTTGTTGTTGATAGGTGCCGTGGAGTCGGTATCCGACTCATAGTGACCCTCTGTACAAAAGGGGAAACACTATTGTCAGTGCTTCTCTGCTGTTCATAGGGTTTTCAATGGCAGATTGATTTTTGGGAGGGGATTGTCAGTTCCTTCTCCCAAGCCTACAGCTTCTGGTGTTCCCAGGCGGTCTCCCATCCAGGTACTAACCAGGCCTGACCCTGCTTAGCTTCCGAGATTTGATGGGATTGGATGCCACAGGGCTACAGCTGCAGGCAATTCACTAGTCCTTAGCCAGCCTGCATCATTGCAGTTAACACCATTTAGCACAAAGACAAACTGTCCCATCAAACCTTGACTGAATTGCACATTTCTGAGGTAAATAAACCATATCTGCTATTTTACAGCACTAGGTTTGTGGTAGTTGGTAATGTACCACTTGATAACTAGAACAAGAAGTTAATATATTTTCCTCATTTTTTTTCAATAGATGGCCTTGTACATCCCTTTTGAACACAATTGACCCAGGTTATATGTAGAGAAATCAAAATCAATTGAGGTTTTGTTGAAAAAGGCTTAATTGTTTTTCTGTCAATATTATTAAACATAATCCCTGTATACGAAAGTATCACTGTGACCCAAATATCATGCTTCTTAAGTCCACCATTATTTCTTGGATAAATATAGTGTTATATTATTAAAAGTGCTAGCATATGAAACAAACTGTTATGAGATATAAATGAAACATTTCATAACCTGTTAAATTGTTTTTCACCATGGTAGTTGGTGAAATGATAGAAGAAGACATTTTAAAAAGAAGAATTTAAATGTGTGATTGGGGAAAAGAATGGATTAATTATATAGGATTGTTGTTTTTGTTATTAGGTGCTGTTGAGTCTGTGTCCAATTCATATCGACTCTGTGTGCCACAGATGAAACACTGTTGTCAGTGCTTCTCTGCTATTTGTAGGGTTTTCAATGGCTGATTGTTTTTTGGGAGTAGGTTGCTGGGTTCTTCTCCCAAGCCCACAGCACCTGGTGTTCCCAGGCAGACTCCTATCCAAATACTAACTAGGCCCAACCCTGATTAGCTCCTGAGAACTGACGGGATTAGATGCCACAGTGGTACTGCTGCTGTTGTTGTTGTTGTTAGGTGCCGTCGAGTTGAGTCCAACTCATGGCGACCCTATGTACAGCAGATTGAAACACTTGCCGATTCTGTGCCAGGCAAACGATCTTATTTATGTTTAAGCCCATTGTTGCAGACACTGTGTCAACCCATCTGGTGGAGGGTTTTCCTCTTTTGCGTTGACCTACCACTCTCCCAAACATTATGTCCTTCTCCAGGGATTGTTCTTCTCCTGACTACATGTCTGAAATATGTAAGACGCAGCCTGGCCATTCTTGCTTCCAAGGAGCACTCTGGTTGTACTTCTTCTAGGACAGATTTGTTGGTTCTTTTGGCAGTCCATGGTATGTTCAATAGACGTCTCCAGCACCACAATTCAAAAGCATCAATTCTTTTTCTGTCTCTCTTGTTCAATGTCCAGCTTTCACAACCATATGATGCCACTGAAAATACCATGACATGAGTCAGACGCACCTTCGTCTTCAATGTGACATCTTTGCTTTTCAATACTCTAAAGAGATCTTTTGCTACAGCTTTTCCTAGAGCAATGCAACTTTTGATTTCTTGACTGCTGCTTCCACGGGTGTTGATTATAGAGCCAAGCAAAGCAAAATCTTGGACAACCTCAATCTTTTCTCCATTTATTGTGAAGTTGCGTGCTGACCCAGTCTGCTGTAGGCATATAGAATTAAGAGGATGCAATACTGGCAGTGGTAGTGAAAACCAGAGGTATCATATAAAATCTTTTAAAGGATCCCTGAGAGCTTCCAAAGACATGTCTTACAACATAGGTATTTTTTAAGAGTGGGCTTGCTTACCTCCTCCAAGGAATTTTGATTTCTAACTTATTTTCATTTTCCCCTCTTTTTCTGGCATATGTAGGGACTCATTACTGTTCAATAAAAGTTACTGCTGCTATTGTACCTAGGATCGATGTTGTTGTTAAGTGCCATTGAGTTGGATGCGACTCATCCTGACCCTATGTGCAATGGATTGAAACACTACATAACACTGTGCCATGCACATAATCTTTTTATGTTTGAGTCCCTGTTGCAGACACTATGCTTCTTTTCATTTTGAGTCTTGCCACATCACCAAAGGGTGGCCCCAGGGACTTTACTCCATTCCTGTCAGTAATTTCTACCTGACTTTGAAGAGACAACACTTCCCTACGCTTTTCTTGAATGCCTTCCAGCTTGGGGGGGGGGGCACATGTTCCAGTACTATATTTGATAGTGCTTCTCAGCTATTCATAGGGTTTTCAAAGGATAATTGTTTGGGGAGTGAACTTTTGGGTCCTTCCCCCTACTCTGTCTTAGTCTGGAAGCTCATCTGAAAACTGTCCACTATGGGTGGCCCTCCTGGTGTCTGAAATACTGGTGGCATAACTTTCAGCATCATAGCAATACACAAGCCTCCACAGCATGACAAGCTGACAGATACTTGGGCGGTATATGATTGAAAGGAGCACAGAAAAGGGCTAACGGGGATTCCATGTTGCTTCCTGACTAATTCTGGCACATTTTTGGATCCTAGGACTTGGATAGGCCCCTGATGATTGGAGAGCTAAAGGTGAGTATCAGAGATCCAGGAGACTTAGTTATAGACTGAATGTGGGAGATGAAAAGTGGATTCAGTAGGATGTATGTGAGCAGAAGGTCTCTGGTGCAGTGACTTATGCTATGGATTACTTTTGAAAATAGTGAAAATTTGAAAAGTGTAAAAATAAGAGACTCTTTTACTTATGTTTAGCTTGAAGTTGAAGTGAACTGTCTCACGTATGCTGTGTCAATGTTCTTTGCTGACATCTTAGCTACTGGTAGGCCCTTGTTTTGATAAAGAAACAATCTGTTCTTTAACTCTGGATTGCTAAACCAAAACATTCAATATACTTTCTCTATCCAAGCAAAAATTCATTTTTATTTAAATGTCATATTCCATCAGCACTACAAATTCTTTCACTAAGTTTTTTGCTTATGCTGAAATACTCCTCACAAATAAAGTAGATATTTTGTAAAAATAGATTTTTCTCTTCCAGATGCTTTTTGACATTTTAATGCATTGTCATATATTAATATCACCTTATTATGTTAGCTGAAAGATGTTAATGCAGAATTTAATATGTAATAAATTCATTATGTAAGATACTCTTAATGAAGTCCTTTTTTTTTCTTTTCAATACTTGAGGATTGAACCCAGGGTTATGCCCATGCTATGCAAGTGCCTCTTACCCAGGTCCTCTTTGAATTCTTATTTCGAGACAGGGAGTCACTAAATTGCACAAGCTATTCCTCTACTCAAACTCACAATCCTCCTGCCTGAGTTCCTGGGATTACAGGTGCACACCACAGTGACAGCAAATGAAGTCTGATTTTATTAAGTTGTCCATAATGTTTAATTTTGCAGTTATAAATAATTTTCCAGTGCTTATATTGATTATTTTTCTATCTCAAGTTTATGAAGCCAGAATAATTAAATGTCTTATGATAATAAATCTTAGTATTTCATAATGAAATTTCAGCAGGTGCAAATTTAGGTGAGTTAGTATCTTCCCCACTCATTTAATTCAGGTGATTCCATAATTATAAAAGCAGCTCCCCCTCCCACTTTAATGATGTGATAGCACAGAGCATCTTTTTTTATGCTCTTAGAATTTATTTCATTTACAGTGGCAAACAATCACAGGATGTTTCTGTTTTTAAAATGGACTTTGTTTCTCAGAAAAGTTTTATGCTCACAGTAAAAGTGAATGGGAGGTACAGAGATTTTCCATGTACCCTTTGCCCCAGCACAGATGCACCTGCTCCAAGTCAGATCTCTCACCAGAGAGGATAACTTGATGAGCTTGTGATGATGTATTATGATCACTCAAGATCCAGAGTTTACACAGCATTCACCCTTGATGTCATCCATTCTGTAGGCTGTGACAGGTGGATAATAACATGTATTCACCATTATATTTTCATACTAAATAATATTATTTCCTTAAAAATCATCTGTGCTCTCTATTCATCCTTCTCTCTCCCCTAATCCCTGGCAACCACTGATACTTTCACTGTCTCTATAATGTTGCCTTTTCCAGGATATCATATAGTTGGAAGCATATATTATGTAGTGTTTGCAATGTGGATTATTTCATTTAGGAATATACATTTAAGTTTCCTCCATGTGTCTTCACCACTTGATAGCGCACCCCTTTTTTAGTGCTGAATAACATTTCAGCTGCTGGACAGACCATAGTTTGTTCATTCTTCTCCTATTTAAAGACAGACATTTTGTCAATCATGAATAAAGCTATTATAAACATTCACGTACAGGTTTTTGTATGGACATCAGTGTATGTTTTCTGTGGAAGTGAATGCCCAGGAATGCAATGCAATTACAGTATCATATGGTAAGAGAATGCTTAGTTTGCAGGAAACTGTCAAACTACCTTCAAAGTGGCTTGTACCATTTTGACTTATCATCAGGAATGAATGTAGTTCCTGTTGCTTCATATCCTTCCCATGCAGTGGTGTCAGCGTTCTGGATTTCTGCCATTCTTATATGTGTGTAGTAGGGTCCTGTTTTAGTTTGCAGTGCTTTAGTTACATATGATATTAAATAACTTTTTTTTTTACAGTACCTGAGTGTTGAACCCAAAGCCTTGCACATATTTTGCAAGTGCTCTACCACAGGGCTGCACCTCCCACCCATTTTGTATTTTTTATCCTGAGATAGGGTCTCACTGAGTTACCCCAGCTGCCTCTGGTCTTGAACTCAGGATCCTTCTATTTCCGCTTCTCCAGTCACTGAGATGCCAGGTGTGCTTGGCTTTAAACAACTTTTCCTATGTTTATTTACCATCCATATATATTCTTTGATGAATTGTCTCTTCAGGTCTTTTACCCATTTTTAAGTAAGGTTGTTCATTTTCTCATTATTGATTTTTAAAGTCTCTTTGTATATTCTGGACAATAGTTCTTTTTCAATATGTCTTCTACAATTATTTTCTTCCAGTCCATGATGTGACTTCTCATTCTCTTCATAGTTTCTTTTACAGAACAGATGGTTATAATTTAACAAAGTCTAGTTTATCACATACTGATATTTCTTGTAAAGTTCTTCTTAATGGAGAAGTTATTCCTACCTTCCCACAAAATCCATAGACATTAACAAGAATTTTATTCCCGGCCTATTTTTATACTTTGATTTTCTTTCTTTAAGGGTGCTGCTGGTATACTTCCCTAGTTTATATAAAGTAATTTTTCTAAAAGCAAATATGCAAAGTACATCCATGATACAAGTTTTCTGTTGATACTAGTTTAGAGAATGGAAGACATCTTTAACTCAGCTTGTGATATGAAAGTGATGTGATTTTCTTACATTTAGGAAAAAGTGTGTTATTAATAACATATTAATAGAGCACCAGAATCAAAAGGGGATATTTGTTGTAAAATATTTCGGGAAGGATTGGTACATGTCATCATGGAAGCCTATCTGACCAATCTGAAACCTTTAGAGTAGACTGTCAGGAAGAGAAGGCTGGAGTTTTCAGGCATGAGCTGGCACTGTTTGAAGGCAGAATTTCTTCTCCAGGGAAGCCTTGTTGTGTTAGTATTATTAGGTGCCATTGAGTTGGTATCGGACTCATAGCCACCTTATGCACAACAGGCAAAACACTATTGTCAGTGCTTCTCTGCAATTCATAGGGTTTTCAATGGCAGATTGTGTTTTGGGAGTGGACTTCCAGGTCCTTCTCACATGCCTAGGGCACCTGATGTCCCCAGGTGGTTTCCCATCCAAATACTGAAGAGGCCTGACCCTGCTTAGGTTCTGAGATCTGATGAGATCGGATGCCACAGTGCTATGGCTGCAGGCTGGGAAGCCTTATTTCTGCTCTTAAGACATTTCATCTGATTTAATCAGGCCCACACATGTTATTTAGGATAGCCTTCTTTACTTACAGTAAACTAATTCTGTGTTTAATCACTTCTACAAAATATTTTCACAGTGAGGCTTAGAGTAGTGTTTAATTTAATGACTGGGTACTGCAGATGAGCCAAATAGACACAAAACTGACTGTCACAATCTACCTTTTATCAACTTGGCATAAGAAATACCTCTTTCAACCTTATTTAATCTTTAATAAGAATAAAAATAACATAATTCCATCTAGTATGAGACAACTATTTTATATACACGTCTGCAGCCATACCATTGTGGTGTCAGATTGGAAGCTAAGTAGGGTTGGGCCTTGGTTGGTTAGTACTTGGATTGGAGACTGCCTGGGAACACCAGGTGCTGTAGGCTTGGGAGAAGGACCTGGCAGCCCACTCCCAAAAAACAACCAGCCATTGAAAACCCTATGAATAGCAGAGAAGCACTGACAATAGTGTTTCGCCTGTTGTACATAGGGTTGCTATGAGTTGGACACCGACTCAATGGCACCTAACAACGGCACCAACATTCTGTATACAATTGGAAGTTGCTAACAGTTTCCTTTGTAAAGGATGTAAAGTCCTCAGATGACTTGCATACTTTATAGTTGATATCTTCTAACTTAAATAGAGCGATATTAGAGTCATGTACAAGCAGTATGTCTTAGTAAGGGGATGAGAGAGAAAAATAAATATATAATTGGTATATGCACACATACACATACATACATGCATACAAACATAGTTATGACCTAATATAAAAATAGCTGGGTATTGGGGAGCACTCTTGTAATCCCAGCATTTGGGAGGCTGAGGCAGGAGGATTGTGAGTTTGAGGCCAGCCTGGGTTATTTAGTTAGACCCTATCTGAACAAATAAACCAAACAAGTAAATATACAATAATTAGACTCTTCACTTCTGCCACTGATCACCAAAACGATGAGTTCTGCTAATGAGAGAATTACCTTCTTTTGCTCCCCATTCAACATTCCATTTGTCTTCAGCAAGCATTTCTGCTGAATGTGGTTCCTTGCTATTTTTCATATAAACTTGCATCTTACCAGATCTGGAACTTTAGTAGTCATGCCTGAATTGGGTTGCTATAGATTTCACTGGGTAATCACTGAACACGATACTATTAAGAGATGCCCTAAGCAATCTCCTATATTCCAGGTTTCCTCTTCCTTACCTCCTTTGCAGATTAGAAGCTGGCTTTCTCCCATGGCAGCCAGAATCACCCACTCCTGGTGGTACAGTAATGCCTCTCTTTACTTGTGGATTCAAAGGCATGAAGAACCCAAATTAGACTGGTGGTAGTTTTAATTTCCACCTCAACAAAATCAATGTTGCATGGCTTTTTGGAAGCATTCATTCATTCAGAGATAAGACCTTTAGATCACCAGCAGAACCTAAGATTGCAAAGACAAGAAGCAAATATTTTTGCTAATGGACCACTATTAACAAATGCATCACTAGTGAGAAATAATGAGCCACTCTCATTTCCACCTCTTGATTCCTGGACAATGAATCCTGGTTATGGGGAGGGGGGATCCACCATTTATTGAATGCTAGAGCACGTAATATATCCCAGAGGACATTGTCTCAGGCCCGTAAATTATTGCCACCTCACTCTTAGTGCAACTGAGTCTTCAAAAGGCTGTTTCCCTCTTCTATCAAGCTGGTTGCTTTAGGATGCTGTGCCCTGAACATGGTAAGATCAATGAATTCCACAAACATGGGACTATTATTCTACTTCATTTACTGTGAAATGAATTCCTTAATGAGAAAGAATGCCATATGGAATACCATGGCAGTGGACTAGACATTCTATAAATCTACGGATGGTATTTTTGGCAGGTAGTACTTTTGGCAGAAGCATTATATGCAGATAAGAGAAATTCATGCAGCGTTAAGTATCCATTTCAGAAAGAAAAAAAATCCTGCCTTTTCTGTGCAGGAGCAGTTCAGTATAATTAACCTTCCATCAGATATCTGGCAGATCACCTCAGAGAACTATGCCATATCGGAGACACAGTATTGATCTCTGCTGCTGGAAGATTTGGAACTGAACAGTGATTATTGTCAAGTTAGCTTGGGTCATTGGAAATTCATGTTGCACAACTCATGTGTAACCTCTGGCCTTGTGGTGATGTCCACTTTACTCATGGGCCCATTGAACAATAACAACAAAATTAGAAAAGAAGCTGACTGACATCTCTAATATGATTTACCTTAATCACTTGATTATTAAAATCCTGTGCTGAGATTACTCTTTGGTGGGCCTTCATGTGGGAGAAAATTATCATTATATTCTTTGCCCTCCCAGAGCTATGATCCAAGAATTCCTTATCCCAAGAATTCCTTGTCACCAATTTTCTAATCATTTTCCTTTTATGTCTTTGAACCAGCCAGCCAGACTATTGGCCACAGCCCATGGACCTGAATAGAATCATATTTATGGCCATTTCTCCTTTCAGGCAAAAGGAACAACCAAGTGCATTGGTCAAATTTGTGTCCTGTCCTTAGGGCTGTGCTTGAAATGAGTTGGGAAACTTGCATTTTCCGTTCTCAGGTGGTGCTTCTCTGTCACACAGAATCACCTCTAAACCAGGCTTAGGTTTTCTCTTAGACAACCGATCATAGGAAACTCTCTATGAGATTATTATACTGCTTACTATAAACAGCAAAGTTAATAAATGTAATAAGACTTTGAAAAACTTGTACACATGAGAAATTTAAAGGCATGTGCTGGAAACTGATGGGATAATTGATAATTGTTATTCATTGTCTTATGATTATAGACAGAGAAATATGAAATATGGCGAATTCAAATATGTGTTTGTACAATATACATAGGGATAAGATTTAGATGGCAATAGCTTGCATGTTTGACTAGGTAGCAACCAGTAGAAATATGCATTATTAAAGGAATTATCATAAAATAATTAATTTGTGATATCTGCAGAGGTCTGAGATTCCTCTACCCAGATCCTTTCTTTTAAGGTGAGCCAGATGTAGAGGTGAGAAGGGCCTGGCAATCCATTCTGGAAACAATCCCACTGAAAATCCCATGAATAGCAGAGAAGCACTGACAATAGTGCTGGACTTGGCACAGTGTCAGGAGTGTTTCATTTTGTTGTACATAGGGTCGCTGTGAGTCGGGCCTGACTTGAGCGCACCAAACAACAAAAACAACAACAACAACAACAACAACAACAACAACAACAAGATCTAGAGAATATTTTGTTGCCTTCATAAATGAAGCTTTCCAACTTCCCTTATCAAGCTGAAATTGTCAAGATTAATCAATATGGATTTCCTAGGAAATTATTTGTCTTCCCTGTTTTCCTGACCAGCCCTGTTTCCATTTGCTATCACGAGTTTATATTTCTGGATAGCACATGAATAAAGCAGTTGATAACCACGTATGTTTACTTTGTAATACATACATTCACAGGACTCATGCCATATGAATTGCATAGCTGAAAAAAATAATGCAAGCTGTGAGACAATATTTTCTTAATTATACAAATTCATTCATTTTTATCCTAAAGAAGTACATAATGTTACAGTTTCCTTGCAGCATACACAAAGACAATTTAATTCTCTGCTCCTTTACCTGTGGGGAAGCATTAGAATCTGGCTTTTATTTTTTGATAGGAATTTGCTATATAGCCTAGTCTGGTCCTGAACTCACAATCCTCCTGCCTCAGCCTGCTGAGTGCTGGCATTAGAGGCGTGCACCACTATGTTTAGGGAGAAGGACCTGGCAAACTACTCCCAAAAAATCAATCTGCCATTGCAAACCCTATGAATAGCAGAGAAGCACAATAATAGTGTTTTGCCTATTGTATGTAGGGTCACTATGAGTTGGACACCAATGTGACAGCACCTAACAACCACCACCACCACCACCATGTTTGGCTCCGAAGGTGGCATTCTTACAGCAATAATACATTAATGCTAAGGCCATAGCATTAGAAATGCTATGAGAAATATGCTATGAGCATAGAGAAATACAGGTCGGCATTTAGTAGCCTTGCTTATTGTTAGGTGCCATCCAGTATAGGGACCCTACATACAACAGGTGAAACACTATTGTTGTGCTTCTCTGCTATTCATAAGGTTTGCAATGGCTGATTATTTGTTGGTAGTGCATTGCTGGGTCCTTCTCCCAAGCCTACAGCACTTAGTGTTCCCAGGTGGCCTCCCATCCAAGTACTGTCTCCCATCTAAGTAGTAACCAGGCCTGACCCTACCTAGCTTCTGAGATCTGACGGATTAGATGCCACAGTAGTACAGCTGCAGGCAGTAGCCTTGCTAGACAGAAGTTATTCATGGTTCCTAATGTGTTCTAGGGAAGGGCAAGTTGAACCTTCCTTTTAGACATGAAATTCTAGACAGCATTCATGAAGTAATGTTAGCTTTCAGAGTTTCTTTAAAATTCCACATTACTTCATTTTTTATTACAAAGGCTATTTAGTCTTTTAAAATTAATATCAACAGCATATATTGAAAATTATTTTTATTTTTTGTACAAGGGCAAAGGAAGTGGGTTTTCCAATTATTTTTAAAATTTGCAATTTATAAATGATAATTATCTTTATTTCCAGAGAACTGTCTTAAAGATTTACCTTGGTATGTGTCTTTTCAGACATTTTATGTATTATATAAATATATAGAGAAGGATAAACAATAGATATGTGCATATATGAATATTTCTCTACATGTATATTAAAATATTTTTCCTTATATTTATTTCTCTTTCTAAGGGAGAGGGTCTCAGTTCAACAATGGTGTCAAAGACAGGTTTGTAATAAGGCTGGTTTTGTTCCTATCTACTTGGACCTCATTACTAATACCATACTATACTCAGCTATATTCTGGGAATTATGTGATTATATATTAACAGGTTATATTACCTGACAAGAAATTTGGAGAGAAAACCAGAAGAAAGAGAAGAAAGGATGATATGAGTGCTTCCCTGCTACTCATAGGATTTTTGATGGCTGATTGTTTCAGGAGTGGGCTGCCAGGTCCTTCATCCCATTTTTGGGGTCCTGGGGATCGAACCCAGGGCCCAGTGAGTGTAGAGTAGCACTCAACCAACTGAGCTGAACTCATGCCCATGTTGGCAAGTTTTAGGTAGATGGTTTTATATCTACTTTCATGAACATTTGTTCTTTGAAGACCTGAGGTCTGTTCCCCATTCTGGTGACCAGATCTTTCTTTTCCTCTCTCTCACTCTTTGCCCACTTGTTTGTGTGGACCTGTATCTTTGTTACTGACCCTGTGAAGGATAATTCACTGGGGAGAAAAGGAGTGTGTGTGTGCGTGCGTGCGTGTGTGTGTGTGTGTGTGTGTGAAAGAGAGAGAGAAAGAGAGAGAGAGAGAGAGAGAGAGAGGGAGAGAAGAGGAGAGGAGAGAGAGGGAGGGAGTTCTAACAACATGTTTGAAGACCTGGCAACGCATTCACAAAATCAATCTGCCATTGAAAACCCTATGAACAGCAGAGAAGCACTGACACTAGTGTTTTACCTGTTGTATGCAGGGTTGCTATGAGTCAGATACTGAGTCCACAGTGCATAACAACAACAAGCTATTTGTCACTAACCAGATGACATTTAACAACAAACAGTAGTTATTTGGAGGTTTTTTCCCCCTAACAATTTTTTGTCCCCCTCTTTCCAAGAAACAAACAAGAGAAAGGATGGTCAATATTCTTCGAAGCTTTTCTTAGTAAACTCACAATACTTGTTGTTAGGTGCCATCAAGTCGAGTGCTTATATAGCATCTAAATGAAGATGACTTTTAGAGTGAAAGGGGAAGGTATTCATAATTACAGATTCCTAAGAGGTGTGAAGTACACTGTTCCTGTCAAACCTGGAGGAAGGGTCATCCTAACCATGTTGCAAATATTGTATGAACTCACTTGACGCCACATTTAATTTTAATAAAACTGGAGCACCCACTTCCCAGAACCCTAAGCATTTATAAAACTCTAATATGTGTAAAACAGAATTTTTGAAAAGATAAAGAAGGAGAGAAGGAGGAGGAGGGAATGAATATGCATGCTGTAGTATCACTGCTGCTGTTTATTTATGTTTTCTCCCTTTGATTTCCTGGCTTTTTTCTTGCTTCATTGGTTTTTCTCTTCATGCTTGACTAACCTGTATGTCATCTGTAATACACATGATAAGCTTGCTAGTGGCTATTATATTTACCAAGTACACATTGCAAGTTTTACACTGGAAATCAGTGAAAACGGGGGATAAATAGAAATCATGCTTTCTTGTAGCACTTTAGTAGAACTAAATATATTAAAGAATATGTGTGTGTCTAAACATCTTGAAAAAGTAAAGCTTGGACATTTGTGAACAAGAGAATATATGGTAAAATAATTGAAAAGCTCACACAGTAGACTTTCAAAAAATAATTGCAGAAAATTCCCCTTCCATTTCCTTAAGTAGTGTAAAAAAAGGACAAAAGACTCTAAATCCTGTAGAGAACTCTTAATTTTGAAAAGTAATCTTTTAATGTCATTTCTTGATTATAATTAGAAATTATAACAATACTAATGGGGATTACTAAAATGTATTGCTTTTAGAAAATGAGAATCATGTTGAATTTTCTGAAATTCAAGGACTGAAAGTTTGGGTTTTTTTTTTACTTTTTTCTTTGCTTTTATTAAGTATTTTGATTGCACATATTTATGGGGTATAGAGTGGTAATTCAGGTCTTATTTATACTGAGCACTTATCAGGACTGTTGACATTTCCATTTCTTTGAACATTTTACAAAAACAAAACCAAAAGAAAAAAAATTTGATTTACATATATTCACTATTGAAACTTTTTTACTTAATAAAGAAAATGTTCAGCTATACATTTTCTTCCAATGGTACTTATGAAATTTAGGCAATTTAAAACTTGCATACAAAGTAAAGCATTTTTACTCATGATAAATTATTTATCTTACATGTAGAGGCAAATCAGCACAAACCTCATAGCTATTTGTTAACATTCTCATTCTGCCATTTTTTACCCATGTTGTAAGTTTCAAACTCCTGAGGATGGGATTTTTCTTAGCAATGCTTATTCATGATCTGGGATTTAGCTCAGTGGGTAGAGTGCAGCTCTGCTCTGGGTTTGATCCCCAACACCACCAAAATTGGAGAAAGACCTGGCAACCTATTCCCAAAACAATTTCAAAACAATCAGCCGTTGAAAACCCCATGTTGTATATAGTCTCTCTATGAGTTGGGCCCAACCTGATTACATCTAACAACAACAACAACAACAACAACAACAACAACAACAACTACATGAAGCCCTCAACCAAATAAAGATTTGCTAATGTTTCTTTCTTTCCATGCAGGTTTGTTAGAGCAAATAGTTTTCTGATTCATAATAGTTCATGAAAATACTCCATGAAATGGAGTATTGTGAATTACCTGGATCTAGGAATTATTTCAGTTCTTGTGGAAATTATTTTTAAAATCTCATAATATGTAAATATGATTGAAAATTGTACTTCAGTGAACTTTCCTTTCTTTCTGAAATATATAAATAAATTTTGATGATTAGGTTAATTTAAGCCTTAACCACTTCCTTCTTTAACATTTTTAGAAGTAAAATAAAATGTCCAATCTATTAAACTGTTTACTTCAATAAAAATTTGTGAAAGTGTTTGAATATTTAAATTAATGTAAGCTTCATAAAGAACCACGTTTTTCTATACACAACTAAATTGAGAATTATTGTGTTTTTATTATAGTTATTTTAATTATTAGGGATATAATACATAAGTAACTAGTGTATTGTTGTTGTTAGGTGCTGTCAAGTGGGGTTTGACACCTGGCAACCCTGATCTTTAATAGTTGATTGTTTTGGGATTGCGAGTATATAGGATCCAAGAATAAAAGTAACTGTACATGAGAGAATGTAAAAAGATTTTATTTCACCACTATACCATTTCCAAAACCCTAGTCTCCTCTAACAAACATTATCTAGAGTTTCTGCTTTCTTATTGTTTATTTTTAGTTCTTCAAATGATTGCATTGTATATTTATATTTATGTTTGTGAATATATTAGTTTTGAACAAGATCTCTTGGATCATGGCTGTGATTACATTTTACTTTGTCTTTTACTTTAGTATCTTAATTTTAACAATGATATTAGTTTTTCTGCCAATTTCACTTCAACTTATATATTAAAATAATTATTAATTTATATTTTGTATTTATATAATTTATTCACATCCCAATTAATGTGATACATTAAAATCTATTATTAATCTATTATATAATTAAAACAAAATTTTATCATGTGTTAATGAGACAAAAAGTTGACTGATTTTCAGCTATTGACCAAGGTTATTTCTTATTTCTCTTTCGTCTTCAACGTCTGTCAGTCTCTGTCTTTCAATTTCTACTTCTTATAGTTTTACTTCCAGAGTTCAAATTTATAATCGATACAAAGTATTCTTTAAATAAGATGACTTTCAATATTTTATTGTCAGGTTGAGTCTAAAAATTAAAAAAACCTAGATATATTTAAAACATTAAGACTATATAAAAATTCTGTACTCTAAAATACTGTTTATTGCAAAGTAAAATATTGTTATTAACCCTAGAAAGACAAAAATGTAATCCTATTCTATTTAGTATTCCCATCATTCAATGGATGACTTTCTGCATATTTTTCCTAATATAATATCCTATACTTTTAAAAAATCCATATTTTTTGAGTCATATTTAGCTGCCTCTAATATTTCTTTAGCCTGCAGCAGTAGCCCTATGGCATCCTATCCCATCAGATCTCGGAAGCTAAGCAGGGTCAGGCCTGGTTAGTACCTGGATGGGAGACCACCTGGGAACACCAGAAGCTGTAGGCTTGGGAGAAGGACCTGGCAACCCCCTCCCCAAAATCAATCTGCCATTGAAAACCCTATGAACAGCAGAGAAGCACTGACAATAGTGTTTCCCCTGTTGTACAGGGGGTCACTATGAGTTGGATACTGACTCGACGGCACCTAACAACAACAATATTTCTTCAAATTTTAGTTTGCAAGTTTTTCCTTAATTTTGCATCAGGATTATTTATTTACTTACTTATTTACTTATTTTTGAGATACGATCTCATTTAGTTACACAGTGTGCCTCTGGCCAGAACTTGTGAACTCAGCATCCTCCTGCCTCAGCCTCCCCAGTAGCTGAGATTACAGGTGTGTGCCATGGCATCCAGCTAAGACATTCCTGAGTTAACTGAGTACCTGACTCATTTTGTCTTAAAATTTGACTGGCAGATTTTGTAAGAATGGAATTAATTCTAAACACTTCAATTCATAATTTCATTGTCATCTGGAGTGTAGGCTGGCTATCAAAAATATGATGACAATTGATTTGCATTTCTTTATTTCTATCTCTTTTCCCTTTTTGGCTCTTTTTTACTTATATAAATTCAATAAGCCATTTCTATATATTGGTCGTAAAAATTTGCTCAGAAATTGGTAGTCTCTTTCCTTTTGGTGATTATATTTTCTTATTATTAGTTCCTCTAGTCCACTGATTTTTCATCTTTTTGAAATCCTATTATATAAATGTTTTATCTCCCAGTTCTATGTCTGTATGCTCCTTTTAATTTCTCCTATATTATCCATTTAGTCATATAAATAGATATGTTAAAAATTTCCTCCATTTTCCTTGTTTAGTTAATTCAGACTTGTCCATCATTTTCATGTTGTTTGATTTCTTCAAATATTTGGTGTTACAATTGTCTGATTTTATTTATTACTCTAAGACTATAGTCTTTGTAGCTGGTGTAGATGTCTTCTTTGTTTGGGTTGATCTGTTTTCTTTGAAGGGAGTGGTTCACTTTTGGTGTGTGTATGGATCCTGGACAGAAACATATATTTGGATGAGGTGTAGATTTATCTATAGAGATCCTAAAGATTTCCAAGTAAAAATGGTTAATTGAGGGGTCATATTTCCCTGATAGTGTCATATCATAAATTCTGTTTGTCCCAGAAAAGATGGGGGTCTAAGAAGCTTACTTCTGCCTACGCTCTGTGTTGCATAGCCTCTTACACATAGATCAATGAAGAGCAGTGCAAGAAAGCATGCATCCTTGTATAAACACTCATGTGAAGGATTTTTGTAGACACTGGGCTTTTAAAAATAACTCCTTTTTTGTCATTGTTGTTGTTAGGTGCTGTTGAGTCAGGTCTGACTCATACCAACCCTATGTACAACAGAATGAAGCACTCCCCAACACTGTGCCATGTCTGGCAATATTGTCAGTGCTTCTTGTCTATTCATGGGGTTTTCAATGGCAGGTTGTTTCCAGAGTGGGTTACCAGGTCCTTCTCCCTAGTCTGCAGCACCTGGTGTCCCCAGGTAGTCTCCCATCCAAGGACTAACCAGGCTGACCTTGCTTAGATTCTGAGATCAGACAGGATCTATGCCAGGGTGCTATGGCTGCAGATTGGAGATAGTAGTGTCTTCAAAATACCCACTAAGCTAGAGGTACATACTCCAGTTTCAAGAGTACCTGTAATAGCCTCTCTGATGACTTGCTTCTTCGTTTCTGATAATATGCCTTTAAAAACAATGTCCTTTAGGGTTCAATGGACCATGAAATAGTCTCTGCAGAAGTACCCCTGGTGCAGCACTGAGACAAACATTCATTCTGGCTGACAGCTATAAGAACTGGGAAGAAATGAAGCACATTTATTATGTACTGATATATTCTGACTAGATAATCCTTTTTAGTTGGAGGCACTATAAAAGGAAGTGCAGATTACTGTTGGCAAAATAGTAAAAAATAAAATTCAGTTGAGCTGCAGCAGTTTTGCTTCCAATTTCACAGCTGGATAATTTTCTTTATAAACTGCTATTAAAAAGTTTTGCTGGCAATGAGTATATTATTAAATAAACAATTTATAATACAGTATAGTTGGATGAATGGATGCACCTTTAAGATGTCAATTTTTAAATAATTTTGAAATGCAATCATTCTGAGTCCAGAGGTTCAATTATGAAACTTAATAAAGATTGCCATTAATATTTGTATGAAAATAGAGTTAAATTTTTATAAACCATGTTTATTTTAGAAAATTTTAAGTAAGCATCTTTTGTGTTTGTAACTGTGAAAAATAAATCCAAAGTAGCAACTTTCTAATATTCTGAAATATTAAAATAACAAATTGCTATATAGCTTTGTGGTCATTGTTGTTAGGTGTCATCAAGTCAGGTCCTCAACATTGTTCCATGGCTGCCACTATATCAGTGCTTCTCTGCTATTCATAGGATTTTTGATTGTTTCAAGAGTGGGTTGCCAGGTTCTTCTCCCAAGTCTACAGCACCCGGTATTTCCAGGAGGTCTCCCATTTAAGGATTAACCAGGACCAATAGTGCTTTGCTTCCAAGACCAGACAGGATCAGACACCAGTGGTACAACACTGTTTTTTAGTCTTGTCTGTCTTGATAGAAATTGAATAATATGGTAACATTGTGGGGTGCATGTGTATGGTTAAAACTCTTTTTGCTTAGTGTTATATTTTTAAATTAATGTATTTTATTTTGTGAATGATAGTTCATTTTCATCACTGAATTATATCACATTGATAGAATATAGCACAGTTTATCCAATACATAAGTGACAGCAATTTTGGTTGTTACCATTTTGAAATTATCCCAAATTCTAAATGATGCTTCTTTGAATGGTCAATTACATATTTCTTGGGGCATCATAAATTTTATAACCCACAACACAGAACTCTATAGTCTGTATGTTTTAATAAACTAGGCTTTGAGGGTAATCTTAAAAATTCTAATTTAAAATGGGATAGAAAGGAAATCTTTTTCTTGCCTTACACTCTTACAAAAGCTGAATATGTTAGAAGGCCAAAACAAAACAAAGCAAAACCAACCAAAATAAAGAAAAACTACTTCATTAGCCACGATGGCAGCAGAAGGATCGCTGAGTGTAAAGATTCTCTGGAGTAGAGTTCAGTGCCTGGCAAGGCGGGTATGGTACTGATTGAACCCAAATTGTTACCGTAGAAACAGACGTTATAGGATCAAAAATAGAAAGTTTCAATCATACATATTATATGTGCCAAAAGCAGGCTCCAAATAAGTTATCAGTATTGTGAGAAGGTGGTCCACATAGGAATTGATATAGCATAAAATATAATGGTGAGTAAGTTATTTCCTTGAAAGTTGGAGAGACCTCTTGGAAGCCAGGAGCAGTGTAATCAATCTTCCCTGATGATGACTTCCATTTCAAGATGGTGAATGGGTTTGTCAGAAGCCACCTTGCTCAAAACACCTTGTGATAGTTTGAATATGAAATGTCCCTCACAGTCTCCTGGGATGAATGCTTGGTTCCCAGGTGGTGGTACTATTTTGAGAAGCTCCAGAAAACTTAAGAGGTGGGGCCTAGCTGCTAGACGTAGGTCAGTGGGGGACATGACATTGGCAGTTATGCCTACCCCTAGTCTCCTCCTTGTCTTCCATGAGATGAGCAGACCCCTCTTCCACAGGCTCCCACTGCTATGATGCTCTGCCTCACAGTGGCTTCAGAAACACTGAGCCAAGCAAGCCTGGACAGAACCCTGTGAAACTGTGAGCCAAAATAACTCTCCTCACTTAAATTGTTTCCCTCCAGCATTTTGGTCACAACTAAGCAATAAGTAACACAGAAACACATACATGTGACAGAATGTTATGACACAATGCAAGGCTGTACCACCAAACTGATGAAAACCATGGCCAGTTATTCTTGAAATCAGGAAAATCAAATTTAATATACTCTCTTGTAAGTAACTGCTTGAAGGAAAAATAAAGGTGGTGTGTTAAAATATACAAGGTTATATTAGAACACATAGAGAACTATATAGGGCTGGGATTTAGCTCAGTTGGTAGAGTGCTGCACTGCAGTCTCTGAGGTCCCGAGTTCAATTCCCAGCACCGCAAAAATGGGAGAAGGACCTGGCAATCCACTCCCAAGGCAATCCCGAAACAGCCAGCCATTGAAAACCCTATGAGGGTCGCTATGAGTCAGATACCGACTTGACGGCACCTAACAACAACAACAACAAGAGAACTATATGTTGCTGTTAAGTGCTGTCGAGTTGGGTCTGACTCATAGTGACCTTGTGTACAACAGGCGAAACACTTCCCAACACTGTACCATACCCAGCACTATGTCAGTGCTTCTCTGCTATTCATAGGGTTTTCAGTAGCTAATGGTTTTGGAATTACTTTAGGAAAGAGTGGATTGCCATGCCCTCCCACTTTTACAGTGCTGAGGATTTGAACCTAGGGCCTCATGGAGCACAGAGCAGCACTCTACCAACTGACCTAAACCCCAGCCCCTAGAGAATTATATAGAGGAATATATATATGTATATATGTATATATGAGCTGGGATTTAGCTCACTTAGTAGAGTGCTGCTCTGCAGTCTCTGAGGTCCTGGGTTTGATTCCCAGCACCACAAAAATGAGAGAAGGATGTGGCAATCCACAATCAACCAACCATTGAAAAACCTGTAAAGGTCACTATGAGTCAGACAAAACTTGACCGAACCTAACAATGACATATATATATATATATATATGTATGTATGTGTGTGTGCATATATATATATATGTATATATATATATATATATATATATATATATATGACACACAAAATAGCCTAGATTTGTTTGTATTGTGTGGTTACAGTATAATAAAAGAATAGACTCATTGAAAGTTTAATTACAATGTTCATAATGTTCTGTAAAAAATAAAGGAATTATTAGGAGCAAGATGGTAAAATCAGCGACTTTACTATCATATATTTACATTTGAGGCAATATAAAATGCACCAGAATTGATTAAAATTATGGATGATAAATCCATATCTTGCATATTTTCATTTTATCATTCCTGGTTACTTTCTTTATATTAACGTTTTTTTCTACTAGAAAAGGGAAAAGTATTAGAACAAATGGTACTCTTCCCAAATGATAAATTTACCTCAATATTAGGATGTCCATTAACATTATTCACCATATTAATCAGTGCTAGAAACAAAGATATTTTCATGTTAACAAAAAGGCATTTATTGAAATTGAACTTCCTTCTGATAAAAAACTCTAGCAAAACAGGAAAATAAATCAAAATCTTAATTACTATCCAGGCTTTATGGTGTACACCTGTATCCTAGAGTCTCAGGAAGCCGATGCAGGAGGATGGCAAATTTGAGGCCAGAGGTAACCTGTGCAATTTAGTGAGATACTCGCTCAAAATAAAATATACAAAGGGAGCTGGGCTGTGGTTCACTTTCCTGCCATGTGTGAAGCCCTGACTTCAACTATGCAATACTGCAAAAAACAAACAACAACAAAAATCCTAATCATTGATGAAATTCTAGAAAATTTTCCCTTATTTTTAGGAATAAAGCAAGGGTATTCCCTATTGCCAAATTCATTTAATGTTCTGTTACTGTTAGGATTGCCGTTAGGAAAACAAATACATGTGTGTCTAAAAATTCTAAGTATTTTCAATGGTATGATTTTATACCTGAAAATCCAGAAGTATCAACAGAAAATCTAGTGTGAGCCATTGGAGGATCCAGTAATAGTTCACTATAAGATTAATCGAAAAGGATACTTCTGTTCAACTCTTCAGTAAGTCAGAAAATCTAAGAAATTTACCCAATAAAAAGAAAAACAATGCTTTTAAATGCCAAACCTCTGCCTTCCCTTCACAGATTGAAAACTAAAAATACAGGAGCACAGAGCATACTTTTGTGTTCAGTGAAATGCATCCTGCTGCTACTATTGTATTCAGCTTACAATGTGTAATTAAGGAAGGAAGAAAGGAAAGAGAGAGGAGAAAGCATGATTACAGAATGATGACCATGACCCTGTCACTCTTTCATATTTATGTGTATAACGTCCTCCCAAAATCTTTTGTATGTATTTCCATGCTTCTTACTAGTAGATAGAGCTAGGTAAATCATTTGTTTAACCAGCTACAATTTTTCGAATTTCTTAACCTTCTTTATCAGAAACTTCTTGAGATACATATTTGGTACCTATGGTCAATATATATTTACATAGGTCTCCCTCAGTTTCTCCCTACACCTCACCTGATTTTCTTTCCTTAGACAATATTGATGACTATTTGATTTTTCAGGCCATACATTTGACCTATATCACCACACTGACATGAAATCAGTGTGCTGTATCTCTCATGGTCTCAAATTTACTTTTTAGATTTACATCTTTATACAAAAGTTAGGGCCTATGCATCGTTTGTTTCATTTAAAAAGTTTACATACCTGTGTCTTCCTGGAGTTATTTAACTCCATGAGCAATCCAATGACATAGCCTAATTCTACATCTAACCTAGGCACACACATTTGTCTACCTTCATGACCAAACTTCAGTGATTTCTTCAGTGGTTGGGTGCTCTGGTTTACTTGGCTTGGCATCTGTCCTTAGTTGACATCCTGGCGCTATCTTGTTTCCTTTTAAGCATGTACGATCCAAATACTGTCCAGGGATCAAAACTGTTCCAGCAAACAGACATTTACTAATGACTAAAATAGATGACAACTGGAGTTAACGTCACCTGTTTAAAAACTATTTTTGTACCATGTTGCTGTTTTAATGAAATACTTTTTTCCCTTGTCAATGCGCTGTTACATTTAGGTTTATAATTTATTTTGTTTCTAAACTTTAATCTCTTCACATCAGTTTTGTAAATAACCAGAGTTTGTAAAAACCAATAAAATGAGTGAATTAGCATCCTTCCCAAACCAACTTTCACTACTGATTTCTGTTGTCATTGGGTGCTGTTGAGTCATGTCCAACTCATAGCAAACCTATGTATAACAGAATGAAATATTCCTCAATACTGTGCCATGCACATAATTCTTTTATGTTTAGGCCCACCTATGTTGTCACTATATTTTTTCTCATTTTGAGTCATGCCACATCATCAAAAGGAGGTTGCAGGGACTTTACTCCATTCTTGTCATTAAGGTCGACTTTGAGGAGACAACTCTTCCCTGGTTGTTTATTCAATGCCATCTGGCCTGGGGGGGGGGGGTTCATATTTTGGCATTATATCTGGCAGTGCTTCTCTGGTATTCATAGGGTTTTCAATGGCTAATTGTTTGGGAGTGGGCTTCTTGGTCCTTCTCTCTAGTCTGTCTTAGTCTGCAAGTTCAGTTGAAACTTGTCAACTATGGGTGGCCCTGCTGGTTGGTATCTGAGACACTGGTATGATAGTTTACAGCATGAGAGCAACACACAAGTCCCCACAGTGTGACAAGCTGACAGACCAATGGGGGACTGATTTCTATCTGCTATTAATTATACCAAAAATTTTTTAAGTTACCCAGATTCAAAAAGCCATTTGTTGTTGTTATTGTTGTTCTTAGGTGCCACTGTATCCAAATACCCCTACTTCTTTCCCAAGGGTCCCTATGAGTTGGGCCTGATTCAATGGCACCTAACAATACAACAACATACATAATTAGTGAGATAAGTCAATTTTTGCTTGTTTCCAAATATTAAATGCAAAATATTTCTTCTCTGATATTCTTTTTTTTTTTTTTAGGTTTTATTTTTATTTATTTATTTATTTATTTTTATTAGAAATTTTTAATGTACATCATAATGTGATTCATTTTGACATGCTTTTCGTTGT
>VMDO01015375.1:0-51480 GCA_007922755.1 Pedetes capensis | reverse complement strand
TGTCCCACTCACAAGGTGACCATCAGCTCTCTGGTGTCTTGGAAGGCAAGAAAATCAAGATGCACTGGACTCATTCAGGTCAGCAATAAGAACAAGACGACACAGGGTTTGCAATCGGGGTGGCCGGAGCTGCCCTGAGAAAGTAGTCCTGGGTCTGGTGGAGGACCAGCCTGGGTGCAAACCAAGGCAGAGCTCGGGGGTCCAGGTGAGTCCCCAGACCAGCTGTGCGACAAATCTGCAGACTTAGTGGCTCACATCCAGTTTCTGAGGACACCTTATGAACATCAAGCAAGAGTGAGGCTCAGTGTCTGGGAGGTGCCACTGCCGGTTTCCTGTCCTTGGAAAGACTTCCTGCCTCCCGTGTTTGGAGGCTGCAGACTGTGGGGATAGCAACTGGTCACAGGAGCCTGGGCCAAGCACCATTTCCTTCCCAGTCAAAGCCATTGCAGTAAGAAAGAGACTCGTCCATCCTCAAAGTGCTCTGCTGTCCAGAGAGGCGAATGGACCCAGACGCTGTCGAGTACCTAGAATGCCTGGCATGCACAGGCCAGGGCTGGTTCAGCTGCCCCGTCCTCCTGAACAGTGACCCTTAGGCATGACTCATCTCATCCTTGGACACAACTGCATGCTGGGGATCTCCCCAAACACCCTCCCTGTCCACCTCCCCTGACACTGTATAAAGTGGGCCCTGCTATCACCCCAACTTCGTACCTGAGGAGACTGAGTCTCGTAGGTGGTGAGCACCGGGCTCCCACCCAGGGTTCTAGGTGTAGAACTCACTGTGGGCAGTGCTGCCAGGTTGTTTTGCACCTCAGCACTTGCTCTGTTGGCTGGCAGTGTGCTTTGGGGACCACTCATCCCCTGCTCCCCAGCCCCTGTGAGAGCTCCTTCCTCTGCTTGTTGTCTGGGCATGTTGTTAAGTGACATCGAATTGGTATCTGACTCACAGCGACCCTACGTACAACAGGTGAAACACTATTGTCAGTGTTTCTGTGCTATTCATAGGGTTTTCAATGGTGGATTAATTTTTGGTTGTTGGTTGCTGGGTCCTCCTCCCAAGCCTACAGTATCTGGTGTTCCCCGATGGTCTCCCATCCAAGGCCTAACCAGGCCCAGCCCTGCTTAGCTTCTGAGATCTGATGACATCAGAAGCTACAGTGCTATGGCTGCAGGCGTTAGTGTGGGCATAAAGAGGTGTTAATAAGTGATAGAGTGGATACTGATCTGCCTTTGGCCCTCCATGGCTAGTGCCAGGAAAGGGCATGGATGACAGGGCCTCCTTTTTGTGTGTCACCAGCTGCCAGCCAGGTGTGGGGCCTGCTCTCAGGTTCCTCCACAGCCAGTGCCATCAAGGCACTGCTTCCTGAACAAGGGCCCCTCCTGCTTCTGGTGACCATTTCCACCAGTGGCAAGCTGCAGACACACCTGGCTTCTTCCAAATCAGGTGTGTTAGTTGGATTTTCTCATTGCTGTGACAAAATACCTGGGAGAAACTACTTAAAGGAGGAAGGATTGGTTTTGGCTCACGATTTCAGAGGGTTTCAGTCCATCATGGCAGGGAGGGTGTGGTGGAGCAGAGAAGCTCACCTTATGGTGGCCAGAAAGCAGAGGGGGTGGGGGGGAGGGAGAGAGAGAGAGAGAGAGGGAGAGAGAGGGCGCCTAGGTGGGCTTCTTTCTTTTTCTCCTTTTATTCCATCCAGGCTCCCAGTCTGTGGAATGGTGCTGCCTATATTCAGTGTGAGTCTTTCCCTCTTAGTCTTCTCTGGAAATGTCCTAACAGACATACACAGAAGTCTGCTGGACTAATCTCCTAGGTGTCTCTCAACCCAATCAAGTTGACAGTGAAGATTAACCATCACACTGGGCTAATCT
Source organism: Pedetes capensis (assembly GCA_007922755.1). Lineage (NCBI taxonomy): Eukaryota > Metazoa > Chordata > Mammalia > Rodentia > Pedetidae > Pedetes > Pedetes capensis. The sequence continues at coordinate 49,608 of VMDO01015375.1, read as the reverse complement.
TTTAACCTGAGTCTATTAAATCCAAGCCTGGGCTTCTCCCAGAAATTCTTCTGAGAACTCACTGTCCCTGGAACACCAGCCTTGTTGATAACACAGGAAGCACCGACCCAGCCCGTAAATGAGGCCTCCTAGTTCTTGACCCCTCGGAAAGAGAAGCAAAGCAGCTGAGGTCACGGAGCTGGCCCCCATAAGGTGAGCTTCAAGAAGCTGAAGAGGAGGAAGCAGCATGCCCTGTGAAGCCCCCATCGGGAGGGCATCCCTGGTCAGAAGTGAGGCAAAGCAGTGACTCCCTAATTTATATGGAATTACCGGGGGCCATGGTCTGCCTCACTTCTCCTTTTGAGGGTCTTCTGTCTGTTGAGTAGTTTATGTGAGTCTTATATGATTGCCAAGGGCTGCATCAGGATGGAATGCATTATTTAGTTCCTTCATTTATTTATCAGTTGGTGTTGATAACACTCTCTTTTGAAGCGGTCTGAAGTGCAGGCTGCAAATTGGCAAATGAGCTCCTAGCTTCAAATGGCACAGTGGCATTTGCAATCCCCGTGGTTTCCAATCCACGTTTGCTTTGGCTGGAAGGGGCACTGGGAAAGCTTTGGAAGAGCCATCTGCTCGGCTCTCGGTAGCTTATGTTCCTCAATTGCTCTGAAACGTGGACATGGGAGGAGAAGTGAGGGGCAGGGCAGGCAGTTCTCCTTCAGAATCTGCTTGTCCTGATGACCCCAGGCACCCTCCCACTCCATGCCTGGCTCCTGGTTTCCATGAGCCCCTGAGTCAGGACTGCATGGCTCTGGGGGTAGGGAGTCCGCACTTCTGACTGCCTCCCTCCCCTCCCGTCCTGGGTTAAGTCCAGCAGCGCTCACTGCCAGTCACCTGAGCACAGGCGGCTCAGTGTCTCTTCTGCTTTTCTTCCACCAGCACAACTGACTACATTTGTTTTCTAAAAGCTCTGATCTGGCCATTCCTCAGTTTCCTCCCTACACCTATGGGGCCAAACTGGACTCTGGCCTGACATTCTAGGTCTCCACCCTGGCTTTACCCTAACTTACCTGCCTTTTCCCTTTTCCCGAGTTTCCGTGTCCATATCCCCATCCCTCAGGGCATGCAGGACAACTGCTTATGGCGCAGCCTGGACCCCTTAGCTTGAGGCCTTTCTCTGGTTGTCACTGACTTTTAGAATAAAAACCCTGGGTCTAGGAGTCCCAAGGGACTAGGCTCGGCCACCTGTCCCAATCCGAGAATTAAAGAGATGAGCAGTGGTGAAGGGCAGGAAAGGAATCAAAATGTAATCAAAATGGCTATGTTGGAAAGAGGAGCAGGGGAGGGGATTCAGTGACAGCAAGTCTGTCTTGGGGGCTCGGCATGAACTTTAGGTAAACAGAGGAAGGATTGTGACGGGCACAGAGGTGGCATGGCTAAGCAGTCTCCGTCAGAGTGTGGTCCGGGCCCTCACCAGCTCAGCTCTGGATCTCTGAGTGGGCTGTGAGAAGTTGGCATTGCTGTGGTCACTGGAGAGGGCCACGTGGCTTCCGTGAGACAATCCCTGCTGTCCCAGGGCTCAGCCTCCCCATCAGAGAACTGCCCTCCCCGGAGGGGTGGTCTGTCCTGCGAGGCCCTCTGTGGTGTGGGGTTGTTTCCGTCCCTTGTCATAAAGGTGTTTGCTGATCAGTCCTGTCATTCTCAGAACACAGGAAAGCAGGAAAGCGTGACTCAGGCGGAAAAGTTGAAGAAACAAAAAGAGAGCCAGAGAGGGACAAGATGGAGTCAGGCCAGTGACCAGAGCCCCCCTTCCTGGTCTGGGAACCCTCTTTCTGGCTCACACACAGTTCTAAAGGATTAACAGTCCTGCTCCCCAAGTGGTTGCCCTCCACTTGTGGGGGTGGGTGTACAAACACCCCAGCTCCCTCCCCATGCAGCTGGTCACTGGGCACGGTGGGCGCTATGGTAACTTGCGGGATCCCCGGAAGTATTAAGCTCAGGTGTCTGCAGAAGTCTCTGGCTTGATGACACACCAGCTGCTGGCTGTCCTCCTTCCCCACCTCACCTCCCCAATTCTCCACCAGTGTTTTTTGGAACCCCACCCTCAGATATATCCATGTTTGCACCCTCGTCTCTGCGTCTCCTTCTGGAGATCCAAAGCTAACGTACACCCCGGACCAGCTTTCTAGAGCTACCGTAACAAACGGCCAAATATGGGGGCTTAACTTGGAAGAAATTCATTGTCTCACAGCTCTGGAGGCCAGAAGTCTAAGATTAAAGCCTTGCTTGTCTGTCATGGCTCTAGGAGAGCACTTCCTTGCCTCTTCTAGCTTCTGGTGTTTGCTGCCAGCCTCTGGTGCTCCTTGGTTTACAGATGCGTCATTTTTGTCACATGGCTGTGCTCTCCCTGTGTGCATTCATATTGTCTTTCCTCTGTGTCTCTGGTTCCAAACTTCTCCTTTTAGTAAGAGTGGGAGAAGGGTCTGGCAATCCACTCCCAAGGCAATCCCGAAACAGTCACCATTGAAAACCCTATGAGGGTTGCTATGAGTCAGATACGGACTCGAAGGCACCTAACAACAACAACCAGTCACACTGGATCAGGACCCATCCTAATGGCCTCATTTTAACCTAGTTCTCTGTAAAGACCTGATTTCCAAATAAGATTGCATTCAGAGGTCCTGGGAGGCAGGACCTCACCATGTCTTGAGTTGGGGACACCATTCCACCCTCTCCTCCCACGTTGCTTCTGTGGCTGACGCTTGCTTCTTTCCTTTCCCCAGGGCAGCAGCACTGTTTCCTGAGCTCCTCCTGGCGATGCTGTTAATATCCCTGTGCCTCCATGGCGCTTTGGAAGCTTCTCCCTGCCTGCCGAGGGCTGTGGGGAGGGGCTTGTGTGGGACTGAGGTCCGAGGGTGGAACCTGCAGGCGGCACCTGAGCCCATGGTTGTGGCACACACCAAGTCCTTGAGAAATGCTATTGCGGCCAGACACAGTGGCTCACGCCTGAATCCCAAGGGTGGAGGCAGGAGGATCGCAAGTTCGAGGCCAGAGGCAGCCTGTGTTACTCAGTGAGACCTTGTCTCAGGGTAAGAAATAAAAAAGGGCCTGGGTACAGCTCAATGGTAGAGCCCTTGCTGACTTGCTGAGCTGTTCAAGGCCCTGAGTTCAACCCTGCTGTACCAAAAAAAAAAAAAAAAAAAAAAAAAAAAAAAAAAAAAAAAAAAAAAAACCCAAAAAACCAAAAAACCAAAACAAAAAAACAAAACCACCAAAAAGTAAACCAAGAAGAAGAAAGCAATGCTTGATGCCTGAGCTGGTAAAACCTCAATAAACTGAAGTACTCAGGGGATGGGTTATTTTAGATTAATTTTGGAATCCACTTGGGCTCAGACAAATATTTTCATTCTATCAGATTTGTTTATTAGCCTGCTTTCCTGAAGACACACACCTGCTTTTCTGTCTCAGGAAACTCGGCGAATAAATAAAAGTGAATCTTCCCTGGATGTCGCAGACTAGCAGCACCCTGGGATTATGGCTCTAGGTGTGGCTGTCATCTATAGGGTGAAGATGCAGAGCAGCAGGTGGCTGCAGGGGCGGGGGTGGGGGACCCCGGACTAAGGTCCAGGTTTTGCATCACCAGCATTATTTCCTGTGCGTCCTTACCTTCTCCTAAATCTAAGTCCAGAGAAAAGTCACTCTGGTGACCTGAAGTTCACGAGGCCTCCGGGAAGCAGGGCGGCGGGTGCAGCTAGAGGCAGCTACCGGGATAGAATCCCATAGGAAATATGGAATGCGAACCTTATAATCACCCCCATGTCTGTCAGCTTGTTGTGCAGTGTGGGCTGCGTGTTGCTGTGCTGCTGAAAACTATCCCACTGGCATTTCAGATACCAGCAGGGCCACCCATGGTGGACAGGTTTCACCTGAGCTTCCGGACTAAGACAGACTAGGGAGAAGGACCCAGCAGCCCACTCTGAAAACAATTAGCCATTAAAAACTCTATGAATAGCAGAGAAGCACTGTCAGATATCGTTGTCGTTAGGTGCCGTCGAGTTGGTATCCGACTCATAGCGACCCTCATAGGGTTTTCAATGGCTGACTTGTTTCAGGATTGCCTTGGGAGTGGATTGCCACGTACTTCTCCCATTTTTGTGATGCTGGGAATTGAACTCAGGACCTCAGAGGCTGCAGCACAGCGCTCTACCAACTGAGCTAAATCCCAGCCACTGTCAGATATAGTGCTGGAAAATGAACCTTCCAGGTTGAAAGGCATTCAAGAAACAAATGAGAAAGAGTTACCTCCTCCAAGTAGAGTTAACCTTAATGACAGGCATGGACTAAAGCCCCTGTGATGTCCATTTGCTGATGTGGCACGACTCAAAATGTGGGACTGCAACAATGTCTGCAACAGTGTCTGCAACAATGGGCTCAAACATAAAAAAGGTTTTGTGCATGGTGGCGTGTTGGGGAGCGTTTCCTTCTGTTGTCCATAGGGTTGCTAGGGGTTGGATTCATCCCTATGGCACCCAACACCACCAACAAGGAAACCTTATAATTATTTGATGGATTTCGAAAGCAGATCTCGCCAGCCGTCTCTCAGTGCCCGTTTGGCAGAAGAACATTCCTGTGCTTCCCCCAGTGCTTGGTGACTGTAGAGAAGGACAGAGGCCTGCTTGCTCCTGTCCAGCTCTGCGTCACAGCCCCAGGCATGTGAGTGCTGGTGTCCCATCCCTGCAGGTTGTAGCAACAAAACAGGAAGATAAATAAAACCAGTGTCTTCTCTTAGATTTGAAGGAGAGGGTGGACATTTCCACCTCCTTGCAAATTCGCTCTGGCAGTGGGGAAGGTGCGAGGGCGGGGGCCATGATCAAGTAACTCACACTTGGGGCCACTCCTGGATAGGGCATTGGGGACCTACCCTGCTTACACTTATTGCTTGTTTTGTGCTGGATGCAGTCATATTCGATCCTGTGAAGACCCTGTGCGAGAGATGTCACTGTCCCATTCTAGCTGGAGGAAGCTGAAGCCACAGAGGCTCAGTGGCAGGGTTGACACCACATGGAGAGGGTCAGAGCTGAGCGCAGCACAAGCCTGCTGGACTCTGAAGACAGGGCTCACAGCCCCTCGCTGAACACCCTCACTCCTGCCTAGATGGAGGTCCACCAGCAGGAGGGCTGGACCCAAAACTGAGTCTCTGATTTGCCTTCCATAAGTGATGTCCCCCACAGAAAGACACTTTCGGAAGCCCATGGCTACGGACGGAGTGCAGCAGAGTGGACGAGGCCGGAACCTCCGCCCCTCAACATGGCCTCATCTTGAGGAAGACAAACAGCATCCAAACAGCGATCTCCTCTCTTCCCATTGCTGGGTGCTCTGCCTTGCAAGAATAATTTACTTTCTAGCAAAGAGAACCAAATTTGATTTATGAGCCGTAGTTCAGATATATAAGAGAAACTTGAAAAGATATGCATGTATAAATCCCCGCCTTCCCAGGGGTGTTACCATCTTATGCATGGAGAAAAAGGAAAGAAAAGCTGAAGCCTTTTTAATCTGTGTTTATTGGGAAGTACTTTTGAACCACTGGCGCTCAGGGCCCTGCAGAGAAGCAAGAATGTCTCTGAGCTGTAAAGGGCCAAGTTCTCTCCAGGATTTTCCTGCCTCTGAGCTGTAAATGGCCAAGCTCTCTCCAGAATTTTCTTGCCTCTGAGCTGTAAATTGTTAGCCTCTCTCCAGGATTTTCCTGCCTCTGAGCTGTAAAGGGCCAAGCTCTCCAGGATTTTCCTGCCTCTGAGCTGTAAATATCCAAGTTCTCTCCAGAATTTTCCTACCTCTGAGATGTAAATGGCCAAGTTCTCTCCAGGATTTTCCTGCCTCTGAGCTATAAAGGGCCAGGCTCTCTCCAGAATTTTCCTGTCTCTGAGCTATAAATGGCCAAGCTCTCTCCAGGATTTTCCTGCCTCTGAGATGTAAATGGCCAAGCTCTCTCCAGAATTTTCCTACCTCTGATCTGTAAATGGCCAAGCTCTCTCCAGGATTTTCCTGCCTCTGAGCTATAAATGGCCAAGCTCTCTCCAGGATTTTCCTGCCTCTGAGATGTAAATGGCCAAGCTCTCTCCAGGATTTTCCTACCTCTGAGATGTAAATGGCCAAGCTCTCTCCAGGATTTTCCTGCCTGTGAGCTATAAATGGCCAAGCTCTCTCCAGGATTTTCCTGCCTTTGAGCTGTAAATGGCCAAGCTCTCTCCATAATTTTCCTGCCTCTGTCTATTTCTTCTGGTCTGTCCATGTCTAGCCTCCATCAGCTACAAATCTTCACTCACTCTCTTTCTAATCCCTTTTCCAGGCCCAGGTCAGATGCCATCCCAGGTCACTCCTGGGGCTTTCTAAGGCCTTCCTCTCTCCCCCTTGCCCCTCCCATTTCCCCACACCCCGAATTTCCACTTGGCGCTCAGCAGACAGGCTCTGCTGTGGATTTGAGGTCATGCAGCATTCAACAGTGGGTCTTCCATTGGGCTCCAAGAAAGCAGCATTTCCGTTTCCAGCTGGCTCGCCACAAGGCCTGGCATTGCCGGCTTGCCTGCTGACTTCGATAAGAAGCACGTGGCAGGTGGAAGAAAGGGCAGGCATTGTTCTAGGTCTTCCCAGGTGGGAAGCATGGCAGTGATCAATCCAGTGATCAATCGCGTCTGTAGAAATAAAGGCCACCATCAGGGGAATAAACGAAAGCTCTTTATCCAGGGCTTGCTACAATAAGGGAATCAGCCACCATCTCTTACGTGGTGGACGAGATTCAAAGGCGGGAATAGGAAGGAAGGGCCTTACAGTGGAACAGAGGGAGGCCCGAGATGTTTCCTGATAGGAGGCTGTTGGCATGGGAAAGCTGGAGGTGGGCCAAACAAGCAGTGTGCCCTCCACGATTGGCTGATGTTGTTAGGTGCCTTCCAGTTGAGTGCAACTCACAGTGACCCTATGTACAACAGAACCCAACACTCCCCAACACTGTGCCATGCACACTATCTTTTTAAGTTTGAGCCAATTGTTGCAGTCACTATGTTTCTTCTCATTGGTTAGTGATGCATAATTAGCTTCGGCTGATTGGAAGTGGAGACCAGACTTAGGGAGGAAGTCAGGGATTGGTTAAATCCTGCCTGCGTGGGCTCAATCATCACACGGGTTAATGTTTGGCTATTGGGGCTGTTTGCTAGGGATGGAGTTCTGATTTCCTACAAGTCTGACCTGTTGATCACAGGCTGGCTGCCTTAGGACAGTTCTTATGAGTAATGGGTTGGTTTCCTGGGCTAGTGGCTGCAGGTGTGTCAGAGTTCTATTTCTGTATGTGGCCTGGCCACTGATCATTTCTACAGTCCACTTCTCAGGTCAATACTTACCTGGCACTTACTTTTTGTCAGGCCACGAGATGGGGCAGATGGAACATGCATGCTTAAGAAAACATCAGCTAGGCCAGGCACGCGGTGGCACACGCCTGTCATTCCAGCAACTTGGGAGGCTGAGGCAGGAGGACCGCAAGTTTGAGGCCAGAGGCAGCCTGACTGACTTAGGGAGAACTTGTCTCAAAACAAAAAAGAGAAAAAGGGGCAGGGGGTGTGGCTCAGTGGTAGAGTGCTTGCCTGGCATGTGCAAGGCCCTGGGTTCAACCCTGTGGTGCTGTAAAAACAAAAAAGAAAACAAGCAACAAGAAGAGAAAACATGAGCCACTGATGAGACTGCAGGCTCTCAGGCAGATCACAAAGGGCCCAGGTGGTGGAGTGAGGGCAGAGGGCATAGACACCGCTGACCTGTGGCCCAGGACGGCAGCTGTCCTGTTGGTCTGGGGCTCGAGAGGAGGAGGGATCATAGCTGGGTGCTGAGGAGGGTTCACAGGCCTGGCTGCTGCCTCCTGCCACACCGTGGCTGCCGGTTCTCCTGGAGCTGCTCTTCACTTTGAGCCATGCTACAGGCCAGGGGTCCTGGAGAGGACAGGGAGCTGTGGCGGGTTCCTGGTCAATTCACGCTGTTACTCCAAACTCCCTTCGCCCCAACTGGGTCCTCACTGCCCCTGCCTATCCAGCAACGATCCCCTCTCTTTTGGAAACAGTCTTCAGCGTGAGACATGCTGGTTAGCCTCTGGATTTTCAGGTGGGCGTGGAATGCAGACCTGGCCAATCTGCACTTCACACTCCTGGCCGCAGGGAGGGGTTCGGAGGTAGCCCGTGACCTGAGGCAGCCCAATGGGGCGCTTATTTTCTGGCACTATGTCTGACTGTGCTTCTCTGCTATCCATAGAGTCCTGGTCGTCTGTGGGAATGAGTCCTGGTCATGCGCGGGAATGACTGGGCAAGGTGATTTCCCTTCACGGGGACCTGGGTGAGTACAGACCCACAGCGGCTGGCAGTCACCACAGAAGGAAGTCGTGCTTCAAACCGAGTCACCACATAGGAAACAGAACCGAAAAAGGGGGAAGTGGTGTGGAGTCAGGGCAACTGCTGTGCAGGCCCTGTGTCCCCCCCTTGCCTGAAAGCCCTGTTCTGGACTTTATAGCGAGGACCAACAATATCTGCCCACGTTGCTTCTGGAGCACTTCCAGGTGACTTCCAGAGATTCTGGCCACAAGAGCCTGATAACCAATCTAACCCCTGATACGGCACTTCACCCTCTCCCACGGAGACTGTAACTTTACAACTCTACTGGTTCCTCTCTTGTTCTTTTCCATTTCTTTCTGCAGGACTTGGGGATGCACAGTGAGTCCCTGCCATTGAAGGAACAAATGTGAGGATTTGATGTCTACCTGGTCATGACTCATGTAAACATTATGCTCAGCTTGCTTATTGTTGTTGTTAGGTGCCGTGGAGTCGGTATCCGACTCATAGTGACCCTGTGTACAACAGGCGAAACACTATTGTCAGTGCTCCTCTGCTATTCATAGGGTTTTCAATGGCAGATTGGTTTTTGGGAGTGGGTTGCCAGGTCCTTCTCCCAAGCCTACAGCGCCTGGTGTTCCTAGGCGTTCTCCCATCCAAAGACTAACCAGGCCCGGCCCTGATTAGCTTTCGAGATCTGATGGGATGGGATGTCACAGTGCTACAGCTGCAGGCCAGCTTGCTTAGGGAGCTTTAAAACTCTGGTTTTCTTCCCGCTTACCCTAAGGCAGTGTAGAAACCTACATGTGAGCCTTCTTGTCCTTCAGATGAGACAATGAACAATCCTAAGTGATGACAGCCAGCGTCCACTCTGGTCAAGTACCCTCTTAGCACTTCTGTATATTACCGTCCTTAACCCAACGCCCCCATGGGCAGGGTTGTTGTTTCCTACTGGCTGAAGTTTGACAACTCATTGGAGGCTCTGCAGCTTGTCTGTGGGGATGCATAGATAGGGGCTTGTAAGTTACGGGGCCTGGAGATGCTCTGGACTTAATTACATTCCCTTTTCCTTCCTGAGCAAATTGTTATTGTTGTTAGGTATGCCTTGGATTCTCTCCCCTCATCTGGCCTTTCGTTGGCTGTAACCTGGGCTTTGAGAGGAAAAGAGGTCTAAAGCAGTGAGATTTTGAGAGAAAAGACCAGGCAAGCACATGCTAGGAGTCAGGGGAGGGCTGATGGCTAGGACAGGAGAGACAGGATTTCCGGAGGGATGGGAAAAGAAGGGGCCAGAAAGTGAGGGGTGGCGGAGAACACGGCAAGAGGGAACGGGTTGTGTGGGTGCAGTGTGTGTGCGCGCGTGTGTGTGTGTGTGTGTGTGTGCGCATGTGCAAACCTGTGTAGGTTAGTGTGTGTGTTGGATTGAATTCCTTTTAATAATTTTGCGGGAAGGGGGTTAAGGACTTCAAGTTATTGGTATTATTAATATTAGTTATTTTCTACCAGATTGTATCGACATAGACATCAGGCCTAGGGTTTAGCTCAGTTCTGCTAAACTCTCTGCTGCTCCGCACTCTCTGAGGCCCTGGGTTCGATCCCCAGCACCGCAAAAAACAGGAAGCCCTGGCAGCCCACTCCTGAAAAAAAATCCTGAAACAATCAGCCATTGAAAACCCTATGGCCAAGCGCAGTGGTGCAATGCCTGTAATCCCAGAGACTTGGGAGGCAGAGGCAGGAGGATCGCAAGTTCAAGACCAGAGGTAGTCTGCATAATTTAGTGAAACCCTGTCTCAAAAAGTAAAAAAAAAAAAAAAAAAAAAAAAAAAAAAAAAAAAAAAAAAAAAAAAAAAAAAAAAAAAAAAAAGGAAAGAAAAAAATGGGCTGGAGGTGCAGCACTTGGAAAGCTTGGAAAGCATGCAAGCGCGAGGCCCTGGGTTCAACCCCTAGTACCGCAAAAAAAAAAAAAAAAAAAAAAAAAAAAAAAAAAAAAAAAAAAAAAAAAAAAAAAAAAAAAAAAAAAAAAAAAAAAAAAAAGAAAGAAAGAAAAAAAGAAAAAGAAAGAGAGAAAGAAAACCCTATGAATAGCAGAGAAGCACTGACATAGTTACAGGCATACAGTGTGGGGAATGTTTCGTTCTGTTGTACATAGGGTCGCTATGAGTTGGACCTGACTCCACAGCACATAACAACAACAAATATAGACATTGTACTCTGTGGGTCAGGAAGACACAAAGGATCTGATAATTGCTTATTTATCTACCCACCCATCTTTTAATAAACCTAGCCTGCATTCTCTACTATAACTTCTGTGTTGGGTATAAATTCTCTGATGCGTGAACACACATGGACCAAGAGGTTGCTGCTGCCTCCCAGACTTCCCTCCCTGGTAGCTCCCACCAGGTCCCTTCTCCTAAAGGTTCCCCAGCCTCTCAAGGGCTTGGACCAAGCCTTTCACAGACACATATACAGCTGTAGCAGGAGGCGATCCCAGAAAGCACTGGGAAAGCCTTTGTCTAGTAGATGGTGCTGTGGGGAGAGAAGTTCAGCCCCAAGCCAGGACCCATAGGTAGGAGAGCAGCCTCAGGTCCCAGCCAGCTGAGCTGGGCGGAGCAGTCTGGCTGGGCCCTCCCTCTGGACTTCGGCTGGAGTGTGATCCAGACAGAGTCCCCGGGTTCTCAATGGCCTCGGAAGGGCAGCTTTGGGAGTGAACAGGGCACAATTGCTCCTGGCTGTTGGCTGTTCCTCAGCCCATCAAAGGGCAGGAGCATGTGCTGGGCGATGCTGGGGCCTCAGCCCCAGGGAGATGGGCATCACTCTTACAGAAATTCCCTTGTCAGGCAGCCCAGGGTTTTCTGCCTTCAAAGACAATGCCCTGTGCTCTCCTGGAGCAATTACACTAGTGTAGTGGGGAACCTCTTCTGATGGATTAAGCCAGCTCGGGGCCAGAGCCAGGGGTCAGTTGGCATTCTGTCTCCTGGATGAGAGAGGAGATGGCTTTGGGCTGATGGTTAGAAAAGAAAGCAATAGGCAGCAGGACGGATCTGACTGGAAGCTTAGGTTTGCAGGGGAAGCCAGGCTCCTGGGAGCAGAGGGGCCGTGCTCGGCCTCACCCTCCCTGCGATGGCAGGTGTAAAGCAGTGGCCAGACACAGTCTAAGTGGTCTCACAGCACATAGTAGGTGCTAAGTGTATATTTGCTGACTTGTATTGAAAGGGAGTTTTATGATTTCATTCCTAAAGATGAGAGTAGCCTCCAAAGCAGAGGGACAGAAGCTGAGACTATGAGCAAGGGCTCTGGTCCTGGTGTTCTCTGTGACCAATGGCTCAGGTGTTGCTGCTATCAGGAAGCTATGGCTGCGAAGGACCTAAAGAGAACATGGAGGCTCTGGGTCAATCCTGTCCCTTCTCTGGGCTCCTGTTCTCTTACAATTTCTTTTCTTTTTCTTTTTTATTGTACATATTTATGGAGTGGTTGTTGTTAGGTGCTGGCAAAAAGTCAGATCCAATTCCTAGTGACCCCATTATAACAGAGCAAAATACTACCTAACAGGGTGCCATGCACACAATCTTTTTATGTTTTAGTCCATTGTTGCAGCCACTGTGTTTCTTCTCATTTTGAGCTCTGCCAAATCAGCAAAGGGAGGTCCCAGGGACTTTACTCCATTCCTGTCATTAAGGTTGTCTCTACTTGGAGGAGACAACTCTTCCCCCATTATCTCTTGAATGCTTCTAGCCCCGGGGGGCTCATTTTCTGGCACTATATCTGACCGTGCTTCTCTGCTATTCATAGGGTTTTCAATGGCTGATTATTTCTGGGGTGGGCTGCAGGGTCTTTCTGCCTAGTCTGTGTTACTCTGGAAGCTCAGCTGAAAGCTGTCCACCATGGTGGCCCTGCTGGTATCAGAGATACCGGTGGCACAGCTTTCAGCATCACAGCAACACGCAAGCCCCCACAGCATGGCAGGCTGACAGACACGTGGGGGATTTATGGGGTAGAGAGTGATGATTCAGTTCATAGATACAGTGTGCAATTATTAAAATGGGGTTGTTAACATTTTAATCTTTTAAAACAATTACAACCCCTTTTTCATTTGCATGCGTCAATAATTGCAGACATCTACGAGGTGTTCATGATGTTTTAAAAAACTGCATGCAGCATAGTGGGGCCCTCGTGGGATTTCTGCAGAGCTGCGTCCTGTGTTTGCACCTGGTCTCTCCATGTCCCGGCCCCCAGTTCTCTTATCTAAGTGGAGCAAGGAGACCCCTCCTTCCTGGGACGGTTACGGGAAGGGATGAGACAGCGGGCAGAGCGCAGGTCTCCTGGGGCCAGTTGTGCCCGTTCCACTGTGACACTGCTCCCCCGAGGAGGCTTGTGTTCCAGCTCGCTTGGGAGGTCCCCTCGCTCTTCCTGTGTTCCTGGTGGAGTGGAGAAAACAGCAGCCTCCAGGGAAACCATCGGGCCCTGCTATGCTTGCTTCTCAACGCAGCGGTTGGGCTTAGCTATTCAGGGCATTTGGAGGCCACCCCTCCCCTTCTCCCGCTAGTTCCACTCCTCTCCTTTCTCATCCCTTGCTGCTGCAGAACATCATGGATCTGACCACACTCGTGCAAATGCACCCTCCACACTAAGACAGCCTCTTGCGAAAGGGATGTGGCTCTCAGCCTTGGGGGACATGCACAGGGCTCCTGGGTGGCACAGTGTGCGCTGCTGTGGAGTGTGCTGCGCAGGTCAATGGCCCAGCTGGAGGTGGTGTCCCTGGCTCTGCCCTCTCACAGTTGGCCCACAGCAATGACAGGGACTCAGGGAAGCCCCGTCCTGTTCTGGAGTCACCATGGGGCAGACGATCTGCCCGCTGGCCTCCGTGTGCAAGGTGGCACAGGCTCCCTGAGCTGAAACCGGGTTCCAGCACCTGGGACGCTAGGCATGCACAGCAGCTGGGAGGGCCTGGGCCATCGTGGCTGGGACAACCTGGGGGACAACACGGAGGAGAGGGCTCAGGCCAGTGTTGATCAGAGGATGGGATCTGTGTGGGCAGACAGGAGAGGGGAGGACACTGGACAAGGGGGGACCAGCTGGTTTCCGGGGTGCATGCCTGGAATCCCAGCAATTCTGTGAAAACCATTAAACTAAAAAGGCCGGGGTGCAGCTCCGCGTTAGAGCACTCGCCAGCATGTGGGAGGCCGAGATCCCACTTCAAGTACCGCAAAAATAAAAATAAAAAAGAGGAGGGGGCAGGAGGAGCAGCGGGTTGGAGATGCATTGTGCAAGGTGGGTTTGTGGAGGAAGGAGAGGCGGGAAGGAGAGTATCTGGGGGTCCCCTTTCTCCAGATACTGTGTGGAGCAAGTTCAAGTCCCCACTGAGGTCTCCTGACAGTTCTGGAGTGGGTAACTTGCATACAAAGACTCTGGTGCTCAGAGAGGTAGGTGCACCTGAGCCTAAAGTCCCCAGCCCTGAGGGTTACACCCCAGGGCCGCACTCCCCGAACTGCGCTGGCCTGCAGGGCCTGGCCTCTGCCCTCTGAGGCCATTCCCTGGAGGGAAGGCTTGGCACTTTGGTCCCCACAGCCGGAGGGACACCTGTCTATGCAGAGTGTTCTCAATAAGACATTGCGGCCTGGAAGAGCCCGTGGCCTGCGCGCCCATCCTCCAATTACGGCTTCACATCTCTATCTCATAAATTCCCCTCGGTGGGATGAGGCTGTGTTTTCTTTGTTTGGATCTAAATCCTGCTGCTCTATTGATTACTATAATTCAGCCCTAATTGGACTTCTGCAAAGCCCATGCCCAGATGACAGCGCGCCTCGTGGCTGCCGGCATCCATTATTAATAGGCCGGTGCTGGCCTTTGCTCCGATCTCCGCCTCCCCCGGGGGAGCTCAGCAAAACAGGCCTGCCCAGCAACGCGCTTCCTCAGGAATTTGCCTCTCCAGAATCTTCGCTTCCTCTTCACAGAGGAGAAGGGCGCAGCTCTCGCAACTGGAGGACGAGTAACTGGAGGACGAGTGTTTTTAATTGCCTCTGTGGCCCTGGAGCAGTGCCTGCAGCTCCTTCTTCTGGGACACCCAGGAGGCTCAGAGTCCCTCAAAAACAAAGGACAGGATCTCATGAATGACAGACACGGAGGCGAGCCTCAGGCAGGCTGCATAGCTGGCTGAGGTGCAAGGGAGCCAGGGCGGCAGGGACTCACAGTGGGTACCTGGCCACGGAAGAGAAGGGCCAAAAAGAAGGACCACGTGGGGCCAAACATGAGGGAACAAAGCCGGGGCCGAGAAGGGAGCCCAGGTCCAGAAGATGAACCAGAATAGCTTCCCATTCCCGGGACAAACCCTGTCCTCTCAGTGCCTGGTAAGAGCTTGGAGATGAGAGGCAAGTTTCATAACCTGCTGTTGTTGTTAGGTGCTGTTGAGTCAGGTCTGACTCATTGTTGTTGTTGTTGTTAGTGTCGTCGAGTTGTGTCCGACTCATAGCAACCCTCATAGGGTTTTCAATGGCTGATTGTTTCGGGATTACCTTGGGAGTGGGTTGCCATGTCCTTCTCCTGTTTTTGTGGTGCTGGGACTCAAACTCGGGACCTCAGAGACTGCAGAGCGGTGCTCTACCAACTGAGCTAAATCCCAGCCCCCAGGTCTGACTCATAGAGACCCAATATACAACAAAAGGAAACTCTCAGCCACTGTGCCATGCCTAGCACTATGTCAGTGCCTCTCTGCTCTCCATAGGGTTTACAAAGGCTGATTTTTTTGGGGGGGGAGGGGCTGAGCAGGCTGGGCAGGTCTCCGTCACTGAGCTGTGCCTCCAGTACCATTTTTATTCTTGGAGTCAGGGTCTTGCTGTGTTGCGCAGGCTGCCTCTGGCCTCGAATCCATGATCCTCCTGCCTCTGCCTCTCAAGTCACTGGTGTCACAGGTGTGAGCGGCCACGCCCAGCTCCTCAGCTGTCTTTGCCCTTTGATGCAAACCCTGACATCAGTGTACAAAGTCCCAGCCCTTTGTTCAAAGAGCATCTGCTCCCTCCCGGCTGGGCTTCCGTGTGGAGGGACCCAGTGCTGTGCCAGGCCGAGCAGGGGCAGAAGCCAGGGCTGTTTCCTGACCTCCGCACATGAAGCTACGCCTGTCCCTCCCTGCCGCCTGGCGCCAGCGCCTTGTCCTGCCTTGCCCGCTCTGTGCGCTCAGTGTTGGGGCCTCTGTGGTCCCGCGCCTCCCTCGACTTCCAGCCAGGCTCTGAGGCCTGTTGGTCGCAAGCCCTGGTCACTTCACTGTCAATGGGGGCTGAAGCCCCTGGCTACTCATTGTACAGGTGATGGCTTCACATTCCGGTCATCCGCAGCTGGCTGTGTATCCGTGCCTCAGTTTACCTATCTGAAAAACAGACTAGTCCTCATACTTCCGTGTGGCCATAAGGGTGGGAGCAGGGAGGCAAAGCCTGCAGGGCAGCACTGGGCAGGCAGGGTCCTAGGCATCTGGGAGCCGGCACTGTCTTGTGTCCTCCCTTTGCTATTTTTTCTGCCCTGTCCCCTCTCCTTTGCCTGGATCATTGCAGTAGCCTCCCAAACAGCCCGCCTGCTCGTTTCAATAGCTGTCCACTCCTTCTGGGGCATCTTCCGGCTTCTGGAGATCTCTCCAGACCCTTTGCTGACTCCTGGTGTCTTCAGGTCAAATCCTGACCCTGTGTCGTGGTTTCTGGTGTCTCCCCAGTGTTGGTGCCAACTTTCTGCAGGTTCTCTTCCCTGGCTGGGGGCTCTGGGGTCCTGGGGACTGTGGGGCATCCAAGGTTTGCCTCAGGAGCATCTGTAGGTTGAGACAGCATCTTAGCTCCACTGCTGGGAGGAGATGCTGGGCTGAGGAGTAAAATGAACACGGCCTGAGTTGTTCCTGAACCAAGGAACTGGGCAAAGTCTATGGGTTTGGAGGCTACACGGCTGCAACCACATTTTTGAGGTTGGAAAGGGACTTCTATACCCGAGCCATCTGAGAGCCTCATAGGACCGCTCGCTTATTCTCTGGTGCTTGTACTTCCCTGGCCTGAATTTTTGTACGCCATCCCCTCTGCCCAGAACACTCTGCCCTTGTCCACAGGTGGAGACCGAGGCATCTTCAAAGCTAGGTAGATGTCACCTCTCTGAACCTGTTCTTGCATCATACGGGCCTGTGGATGGCATCACACTTGAAGGAGGCTGCTCTGTGGTGATTAAACGCCCTGTGAACCCAGTTTGTATCAAAAGTGGGCTCTCATATTCACCAGCTGTGTGACCTTGGGGCAGTTACTTACCCTTTCTGTGTCTGTTTCCTCATCTGTACAAGGGAGAGAGCAGCAGGAGCTACATCATAGGGTTCTCTCTTTTTGTTGTTGTTTACTTTTTTGAAATTTAATTGAAAAATAAGAATATATGTGTCGAAGCTATGCAACATATTTTGATGTGCTTGTACGTTATGAAACAATCACCACAATCAAGCTAATTGGTGTCTTCCTCACCTCACACAGTCATCTTCTGGAGGTGGATGATGGCAATTAACATCCGGCCTTGTAGCAATTTCAAGGGTGCAATACGATGCTGCTGACTGTAATCACTTGCTACACACCACACTGCCAGAACTTATTCATTCTGCATTTTTTTAACCTCCATCTCTCCATTTCCCCATCCTCCTAACCCCTGCCAACTATTCTACTTTGGTTCTATAAGTTTGACTTCTTTAAATTCCACATCTAAATGAGATCATGCAATATGTCTTTTTCTGCACCTGGCTTAGTTTACTTAGCGTAATGTCTTCCAGATTCGTGTTGTTGCAGAAGGCAGGATTTCCTTCTTTTTCATGGCTGTATAACATTCCCGTGTGTGTGTGTGCGTTGAGCGCATGTGCATGTGTGTGTATGAGTGTATTTTTTCCTTAGTGTCCATTGGTGAACATTTAGGTTGTTTCCATATCTGGTTATTGTAAATATGGAAACAACCCAAATGTTCACCAATGGACACTAACACTGGTTATTGTAAATAACACATTAATGAGCATGGTGTGCATATATCTCTTCAACATATTGGTGAAACATAAGGTAGGTCTATTTTTAATTTTTAAGGAACTTCAATACTCTTTCATAATGGTGACACAATTTACATTTATACCACAGTGTACAGAATTCCATTTTCTCCACATTCTCATCAACACTTGTTCTCTTTTATCTTTTTGAGAATAGCTATTCTAATAGATGTGAGGTGATATCTTGCTGTGATTTTGAGTTGTGTTTTCCTGATTAATAATGTCGAGCATCTTTTCATATATCTGCTGGCTATTTACCTCCTTCAAAGGAATGCCAATTCATGCCCTTTTCCCATTTCTGAATTGTTGTTGTTGTTGTTAGGTGCCATCGAGTTGGTATCTGACTCATAGCAACCCTCATAGGGTTTTCAATGGCTGACTGTTTCGGGATTGCCTTGGGAGTGGATTGCCACGTCCTTCTCCCATTTTTGCGGTGCTGGGAATTGAACTCGGGACCACAGAGACTGCAGCACAGCGCTCTACCAACTGAGCTAAATCCCAGCCCTTTCTGAATTGGGTTATTATTATTGTTATTATGACTATTGAGTTGTCTGAGTTGCTTATGCTTTTTTGATAGTAACTCCATATCAGATATATGGTTTTCAAATATTCTCTGCCATTCCATAATAGTGTTAATGTTGTTATTGTGCAATGCAAAGTTTTTTAGTTCAATGCCATCCAATTAGCCAATTTTTGCTTTTGCTGCCTGTGCTTTTGGCATTTTATTAAAAAATCATTGGCCAAATCAATATCAAATTTTTTCTCTATGTTTTCTTCTGTTGTTGTTGTCAGGTGCTGTGGAGTCAGTGTCTGACTCATAGCAACCCTGTGTACAACAGGTGAAACACTATTGTCAGTGCTTCTCTGCTACTCATAGGGTTTTCAATGGGTGGTTGTTTTTGGGAGTCGGTTGCCGGGTCCTTCTCCCAAGCCTACAGCACCTGGTGTTCCCAGCAGTCTCCCACCCAAGGACTAACCAGCCCCGACCCTGCTTAGCTTCTGAGATCTGACAGGATCGGATGCCACGGGGCTATGGCTGCAGGCCCATGTTTTCCTCTAGCAGTCTTATAGTTTCTGGTTATGTGTTAGGTCTTTAATCTATTTTCACTTTGATTTTTATATGTGGGGTGAGATAAAGGTCCACTGTAATTCTTTTGTATGTGAACATCCAGTTTTCCCAACACACTGCAGTGAAAACTGTTCTCTCTCTTCTATGTGTTCCTGGCTCCTTTGCCAAGCATCAGTTGGACACAGATGCTTTGGTTTATTTCCAAGCATTCTGTTCTTTCCATTGGTCTACATGCCTGCTTTTTAAACCACTACCATATTGTTTTGATTACAGTAGGTATTAGCTTTGTAATATATTTTAAAATTAGGAAGCATGGTGCTCAATTTTTTCTTGCTTAAGTTTTATGGGGGGTTTGTGTTTCCATAAGAACTTCAGTTTTTTTTTTTTCTATTCAATAAAGAATGGTAGGAATTTCATTGCATTTGTAGATTATTTGGGGTAGTAGGGCCACTTTAACAATATTAGTTCTACCAATCCGTGAGCATAGGGTAGCTTTCCATTAATCTGTGTCTTTTAAAATTTCCTTCGTCAATGCTTTATAATTTTGACTGTACAAGTCTGTCCTTTAGTTAAGTTTAACTCCTAATTATTTTATTATTGTTGCCACTGTTGTAAATGAGATTATGTTCTTAATTTCCTTTTCGGATTGTATGTGTCTGTGTGTGTGTGCATGCACAGAGGCAAGCCACTGATTTGTATTTGTTTTGCATCATGCAACTTAATTAATTTCTTCATTCGTTCTAACAGGCTTTTTTTTTGTAAAGTCTTTAGTATTTTCAATATATGTGATCATGTCATCAACAAACAGGGATGTTTTTATTTTCTCCTTTTCAATTTAGATCTCTTTTATTTCCTTTTCTTGAGTAGCTCTGGCCATCACTTCCAGTACTATGGTGAACAGAAGTGGCAGGAGTGGACATCCTTGCCTTGTGTTAGATTTTAAGAAAACCCTTTTATTTTTCTCCCCATTGATCGAGAAGCTTTGAGCTTCTCCTACATGGCCTTAATTGTGTTGAGAGTTTTTGTTGTGAATGCATGTTGAATCTTGTCAAATGCTTTTTTTCTGAATCCATTGAGATGATCATGTGCTTCTTATTTTTCATTCTGTTAATGTGACTGATCACACGGATAGCTGAAGACCGACTATTGCCACTTTGCTAATTTTCTATTTGTCTTACGGTTTTATCCCTTGCTTCCTCTCTTGCGGTCTTCCTCTGTTCATGGAGACTTTAAAAAGCAATTTGTTTTTATTCTTTTCTCTTTATTGTTTGTGTATCTATGTAAGTTATTGTTTGTGGTTACCTCAAAGCTTTCTTGCAGTTATAATTCCTGTTTTAAGTGGGTAACAATTTACCTTCAACTGCATACAAGAACTACATTTTCATCCTTGCCTTTGTGTTCTTGTAGTCAGGCTTTACTTCTTATATTGTATATTCTTTAACTAATTTTTTTTTTTTGCAGTATTGGGGGTTGAACCCAGGACCTCATGCCTGCATGCTTTGCAAGTGCTGAACCATGGAGCTGCACCCCCAGTCCTTTTTTTTTCTTACTTTTTGAGACAGGGTCTTGCTATATTAAGCAGACTGCCTCCGGTCTTGATTTTGTGATCCTCCTGCCTCCGCCTCCAGACTTGCTGGGGTTACAGGCATGCACCACTGCACCCAGCAGTAATTTTTGTCTTTTAAATATTAAATTAGGGTTAAAGTTAACTTAAACACCACTTTTATGGTATTGCATTATTCTCTGTGTACCTTTACTAGTGAGATTTATGATTTTATATGCTTTCATATTGCTATTTAGAAAGCTTCATCTCAATTTGAAGAATACCCTTGAACATTTCTTGTAAGGAAAGTCTGCTGGTAATAAACTCCCTCCAATTTTGCTTGTCTAGGAAATACATTATCTGTCCTTTATGTTTAAAGGATAGCTTTATCAGGTTAAAATTGTCTTTGACTTATACTAGTTGGAAAATTGTCAACTTTATGTTATGTTTAAAATGATGAGAATTCAGTAGAATCTGAACTTTGATTTTTTTTAATCTTTTCCCTGGCTAGTGACATATGGTATGATATTCTGTCATGAAGCTGCATAGTTGCAAGAAGCTGTGGATCCCAGTCAGACAGGCGATCACAAGGGTAAACAACAGCGTACTGTGTCGCAAAGCTATGGTGTTTGGTAGGTTAGGTGCATTAAGTGCCCTTTCAACTGATAATATTTCCAACCTACAATAGGTTTTGGGAGAAGGACATGGCAACCCCGAAGGACAAGGCAATCCCGAAACAATCTGCCATTGAAAACCCCATGAGGGTTGCTATGAGTAGGACACTACTCGACGGCGCCTAACAACAACAACAATAGGTTTACTGGGCTGTAACTCCATCTTAGGTTGAAGAACATCTATTTGGCATTCTTTATTGTTAGGAGTTTTTGTTTGTTTGTTTTCCCTGTTCAGCACCCTGACCACATCATCCCACTCACTCCTGGCTTGAAAAGTGTCTGCTGAGAAATTTGCTCCTACACTTATGAAAATTCCCCTGTATGTGATGAGTTGCTGTCTTTTGATGCTTTCAAAATTGTCTCTTTGACTTTGAGAATTTGACTATAATATATCTCAGTGAAGATCCCCTTATGTTTAATCTATTTGAACTTCTCTGGGCTTCACATATATGAATGTTCATTTCCCTCTCCATATTGGGGACGTTTTTGATCATTACTTTTTAAAATAAAATTTTATGCCCCTTTCTCTTTCTCTGCTCCTTCTGAGACATCCATGATGCATACATTAGTTCTCTTGATGATGTCCCGTAAACCCTAAAAGCTTTTTATCATTCTTTTTAACTATTTTTTCTGCTTTTCCAGATAATTTCAAATGACTTGTCTTCAAATTCATACATTCTTTCTTCTGCTTGGTTCATTCTGCAGTAGAAGCTATTGCATTTTAAATTTCATTTATTATACTATTCAGCTCCAGACTTTCTGTTCGGTCATTTTCAAGTAATTTCTATCTTTGCTGAACTTTTCATTTTATTTTCCTTATTTTACCAAGTTGCCTATCTGTTTTCTCTTTTAGCTTGCTGATTCTTTAAAAAAAATAACTATTTCAAATTCTTTGTCAAGGCGCCCATATTTCTTTGTGGCTAGCTACCGGAAATTTATTGTGTTCTTTTATTCATATCATGTTTCCCTGATTTTTCCTACTCTTTATAACTGTGCATTGGTTTCTGTGCATGTGAGTTTACAATCACCTCCTCTAGATGTTGCAGGCCGGCAGGGAAAGACCTTCTCCTGCAATGAGCATGAAGGCACTGGCTGGTGTAAGGTGTAAGCCCATTGGATCCAATGGGCTTGTAGGAGAACTGGGCCTGGTGGGCAGTGTAGCCATGTGGTCATTCTGGGTTTGGGGCCCTTATGGCTCTACCTGCTCTGGTGCATAGGCATACGTGTAGCTGTGCTACATAGGTCTTCACTGGTGCCTAGCACCTGCAGGTCAGGGGTGGAATAGCTGGTGGGCTCTGCACAGCTCTTCCAGGTGGCTCTGCATCAGCAACCACTGAGGGGGTCTTTCACAGCAAAGGTTTCAGGGGTCCTCCTGCTCTCTTTGTCCCCCCATAAAGAGAAGGTATAGCTTCAAGGACTCCTCTTGGCGCTCAGCTGTGTGTGCCCGATGCCCTTAAAATGTCTTCTACACTTTTTAGTGCAGCTATCTTTAGCTTTTGAGTTTCACTGTGTTGCTGCAACATCTTAATTGTACTCCAGAACTTTCCCAAGCTGTTTTGCTACACAGATAGTCATTAAATCACTGTTTTTATGCAGGGTCAAGGGCTGGGACCTCCTAGTGTGCCGTCTTGCTGATATGATTCACAGTGTTTCTGAGAGGACTAAATATATCAACGTCTATACGATGCTGGGTCTATTCCTAGCACTTTAGTGCTATTTAAGGACTTGCCATGTTGTGTTAGTTGATTAATTTTTTTTGCCCTATTGCTCCTTCCAAAAGATGGAACAGCTATGTCTCCTTGGCCATTAGTCCTGTGCCCTCCTGAGTCCTAGAATGCAGCTGGCTGGCATCAGAGACTCAAGGAGAGTTTGTTGGAAAGATACAGAGAAAGGCCCAGCTGCTGACCCTTTGCTCCCCGGCCAGGGCGCACCTGTGTTTGGAAACTCCCAGCCTCTGTTCACACTGCCCACCTGCATTCCAGACTCAGGAGAGATGGGAGGAGCTGCCCAAGATCGGGCTTTTTGCCAAGATAGTCAGAAAAAGACCCCAGGTGTGAGGTTCCTCACTTCAAGTCAGTCAGAAAGTCTTGGCCGAGCACCCTAGGGCTCTCCTGGGACCTCCGTGCCCTTTATACAAGGTCAACAAAAATTTTGACCTGGCTTTCAAGACACCCAGTGGCTGTAAACTCCAAGTCCCTGCCCATTCTCCTGAGGGGACCCTTCACCTCTGCCTACCAGCTTGCCTGAAGGGTACCATGATTCTGCTTGGAGAGGAGACCAGACTCAGGGGTGTCTGCCCTTGCCTGATGAGCAACTCCTTCAGCTGCACTCAGAAGCCAGTGAGGACGTATCTGCACTCCTGGAGGGCTGTGCTGCTCTCAGAGGTAACCCCAGGACTAAAGGGCCCAGGAACGGCCTCCCCTGGGTTTCACAGAAGGAGCAGGTGAGGACTCTGCTTGCACATCAGGGAGGGGTGTGGTGGGCAGGCCAAGGCCCTCCTTTGGCTCGGGGCTCTGTAATGGCGAGAGGTTGCCTTGGGTCCTCACTTACTAGTCATGTGTGGACTCCCCCAGGAGGGGAGACAGAGCCTCAGCCCGGCTTCTCTGCTGGTCTGGAAGGGGCTGTCTATACTAGCACACATACGGCAGGTCTGAGTAAGGTCCACTAGGGCCGTGGTTTGGAGATGTGGGGTCCCCAGGGGCTCACAGGAAGAAGCCCTGGTCCCCAGCCAATAGGTACAATCATTCAGAGGTCATTGGATCACGGCCCCCTGACCTGCACAGCAGATCAGTCCACCCATGGATCTGAGTTTGATGGCCGTGTTGAGCAGTGGTGGGAGACGGGCTGGTTGGAGAGAACAGGGGATCATGAATGAGCCCTGGAAGTGTGTCACACCTGCGACCCTCCCTGTCTCTGCTTGATGGCTGCCACTGGGTGACCATGTCCTCTGCCCCACGCTCCCACTGCCACGATGCCTGACCTCACCTCAGGCCGGGAGTGATGGGCTGAGAAGTGACACTGTGCAAAGTCCCCACCATGGGTCCTGCAGCTCTTCCGTCAGGGATCCTGCAAAACGGAAGGGGCCTTGGGCTGACCTGAGGCAGGAGAGTCAGGGGACAGTGGCTGCTGGAATTGTGCATGCTGAGCTCTCCCTCCCAAGGGTGGGGTGGGGAAGCTGGCCTGTGTGTTGCTGACACCCCACTTCAGGTTTGGGGTAGGAGAGTCCCTTTCTCTGGGGGCCACCTGGGCCAGGGAGGATATTTAGCCTCTCTGGACCCAGCCCACTCTAATGAGAGTACCGACTCCTCCCCGCAGTGGGAACTGTGACCCCATTCCTGTCCTCTTTTGCACCCTGAGACTTGGTGGGAGGCCAGGGGTGAGGCTGCCAGGGGAGGCTTTCAGGGCAAGAGCAGCTGGGGGTCCTTCCAGTGCAGACAGGCAGACCCTGAGCTGGGTGGAGCTTCCCTGGATCCTCAGCTTTGACTTGCACACCTTCCCCTCCCTACGTGGACACGCCCACCCAGGGTGGAGGGCAGCGGGCAGGACAGTGGCCTGGACCCCCACTAGGGGCAGCACAGCTGGGGTGCTGCTCCTGAGGCTCCCATGGAGTTGGGGTACAGGCCGCCACTTCCTTCTCCTCAGATGGGACAGAGTGACAGTGACAGCGTGCTTTACACTGTGGACAGCGGGTTCACGTCAGGTGCTGTATAAGGCAGGCCTTCGGCAACCCCAGAGCTGGGGGCTGGGAACCGAGTGGGGCAAAGGCAGTCTGAGGCTGCCCTGTGCTCCCCACGCCCTCCTCTTTCGTCCTGCACCAATCTGCCCCTGTCCCTGGGCCACCCACCTGGGCCACTCCCAGCTCTGTCCCCTCCTGCACCCCCCCCCGCACCAGGTCCTGCTGGCGCCTTGCCACAGATGCAGCCCCCTGGGCCCCCCATCCTGGCCCTGGGCTCCCTGGTGAGGCTTCCTCGCTTTTACCTCCCTTTTCCTCTAAGTTACTAGGAGCCTGACTCCCCGACTCCCAGCTCTTCCTCTTCAAATTCCCAGTTGGATCTGGGCACAGTGGCACATGCCTATAATCTCATGACTCAGGAGGGAAGCAGAGGCAGGAAGATCACAGGTTTGAGGCCAGAGGCAGCCTGCATAGCCTCGGGAGGCCCTATTTCAAGATAAAAAATAAAAAATGGGCTGGGGGTGAAGCTCAGTGGTAGAACACTTATAAGGTATGTGTGAGGCCCTGGGTTCAACCCCCAAGTACTGCAATAATAATAATAATAAGAAGAAGGTAAAGAAGAAGGAGGAGGAGGAGAAGAGGAAGAAGAAGAAGAAAAGAAGAAGAAGAAGAAGAAGAAGAAGAAGAGGAGGAGGAGGAGGAGAAAGGGGAAGGGGAAGGGGAGGGGGAGGGGGAGGAGGAGGAGGAGGAGGAGGGGGAGGAGGGAAGGGGGAGGAAGAGAAGATTCCCAGTTGGGCAGGAGAGATGG
Organism: Pedetes capensis; assembly: GCA_007922755.1. Taxonomy (NCBI): domain Eukaryota; kingdom Metazoa; phylum Chordata; class Mammalia; order Rodentia; family Pedetidae; genus Pedetes; species Pedetes capensis. The sequence continues at coordinate 24,474 of VMDO01015375.1, read as the reverse complement.
GCTGGCAGGCTGCACTGGGGTGGGAGGAAGTCATGGAGTAGGTGGGGCTTCTGTGCCGAGACCTCCACTCTGGGTAGAGGCAGCTGGAAGTGTTCTTAGGCACATCAGAGAAGTTAGGGTGAAGGCAGAATAGGCCTATGTCCTTGGAGGAGAGCCAGTGAGGGAGGATGGGAAGATGCTGGGGAGGGGAGGGGAAAGAAAAAAAGAGGAGGGGGAGGAGGGGTTGCAGGAGGAGGGAAGAGGGTCTTCAGATCCTGGAAATGCCATATGGAAAGGAATCTTCTTTTTTCTTTTTCCTTAGCCTATATTAATTGTACAAAATAACCAGTTCCATTGTGACATTTTCATAGACGCACCTTGATCCTATTCACTCCCTTTCTGCCAGTGAGGTATCTTATTTTAATGGCACTGGAACTCCACATCCAAAAGAATCCTGGCGTTTACCCCACTGTAAGCCCAGGATTTAGGATAAAGCCAAACCACTCTTCCTGTTCCTTTGCAAAAATGGTTTCTCCCTGTGACCCCATCCTTTGTGCCCTCCAGTTGGGTCTGATTCATAGTGACTCTAAGTACAGCAGAGTGAAACCCTCCCCGACACTGTGCCATGCATATGATCTTTTCATGTTTGAGTCCATTGTTGCAGCTACTGTGTTTCTTCTGATTTTGTTTCATGCCACATCAGCAAAAGGAGATCCCAGGGGCTTTACCCCATTCACATCATTAAGGTGAACTGTATTTTGAGGAGGCAACTCTTCCCCAGTCATTTCTTGAATGCCTTCCAGCCTGGGGGGATCATTTTCCAGCATTATATTTGACAGTGCTTCTTCGCTATTTATGGTGTTTCCAATGGCTAATTGTGTTGGGCAATCAGTCATTGAAAACTCTGTGAGGGTCACTATGAGTTGGACCTGGCTTGAAGGCACCAAACAACAATAATGAGAACCAATGAAGGGGACCCATAATTCTGTCAGGTGCACACATTGTGATTAAGATTCATTAGGGAGAATACCAGAAACCTCTCTAAAATAGTCAAGGGAGGGTTGAACGGAACAGGGATTAATTACAGTTTTCCATCCTTCTTTGTCTCTTGACATTAACTTTGATAACCTTATTATGTCATCATTTCTCAGAATCTTTGATATACAAATAAAAATATTTTCTTTGTATAAAAAAATTTAGCAAGATCCTATCTCCAAAATGAAAAGGAAAAGAAATGAAAAAGAGGCTTAACAGAGAAGGTGAAAAGTCATATAATGTTTTTGTTTTAATCCTTAAGACATGTATAAGATTGATAGAAAAATTATAGTAAAACACACTGGGGAGTTAAAAATAAAAGCACCACGTTTAAACATAGCAAGTGGTCCTGTTGGCCAGAGGTTTAGAGGCCCTATTTCCAGAAGTACACACTTATTCCATAAATGACCAAGGAGGAGGGTCAAGCCTGGTCTCCCATCAGGAAGGATCTCCCATAGCACAGCAGGGAGCAGAAATGTACTCAGAATCAGCAGCTTCTTCAAGCTCCGCCTGTTACTTCCGGCTTCCCCTGCATGCCTGCCCTAAATGTCTCTTTCTCTTTCTTCCACCCTTTCTTCTTCCTCCAAGTTCCACCTTAACTTTCTGCCTGCCTGTATCTTCACTGCATCACAGTGAAACATCAGCAAACAGACACATCTTCTTCATGCTAAGATTAGGTTTTATCTGTTTGTTTTTGTTTTTGATGCAGGGGATGGGACCCAGGGCCTTCCACATGCTGGGCAAGCGTGCTCTACCACTGAACTGCATCCCGGGCCCTATGATTAGGCTTTAATTCTTTTTGTTTCCTGCCAAAAGACTCCTCTCATCGGTGTGGAAGGAGAAAGGGTGAAGGGTGAAGGGGACCTCGAATTCCTCTGCTCTATGGGTGGGAACAAGGAAGGGCAGAGTTCACAAGGCTTCTGCCCCCATCCCCCATGGGATGTCACTGGGGACCTTGACAGTGTTGCATTGCATTCTGATTGGGGCAATTTGAGGCCACTTCACATAAATGAGCCCTTTGCATAAATGAGTACTCCAGGGACAGACCTCTGTGTGACCCTGGCAGCACCCCCCCACACCGCACCTGCTTCCTCTCCCCTTCCATTTGGAGGTCTAGCCATCAGGCAGGTGCTTGTGGCTGCCTCCTTCCATGCTCCCGCCTCTCAGCCTCGGGCCTCCTCCTCCTCCTGAGCTTTCGGCACCAACTCGTCCTTCTCTGGTTTTGTGCATCAGCAGGCAAATGGGAATCGGTGAGCGTTAGGTGCCTAGGTTCAAATCTGTCTTACAAAGGAATTTATGATTTTATCTAAGAAGAAAGATCAATAAATCATTAGTGGTGCCTTCAGAGAAGATGGAATGAATGGGCAAAGCTATTTTCATGATGCCATAAAGGTCCTGTTTTACAGATCTAATCGCTTGCCAAGAGCTCCGTGGGCCTCAGGGAGGCTCTGGCAGCCACTGTGCCTCTTTGTCTCACCATCCCTCCAAAGGAAGGCTGGGGAGGAGTCCACCTGGCCGATGGGCAGTTGCTACACCTCAAGCTAGCTTCCTTCCTTCCTTCTCTCGCTCTCTTTTTTTCTTTTTTTGTCTTTTCTCTCTTTCTTCTTTCTTTCCAGTACTTGTGGGTTGAACCAAGAGCCTTGTACATACTTTCCAAGGGTTCTACCGCTGGGCTGCACCCTCAGCCCATTTTTAAATTTTTTATCTTAAGACAAGGTCTCACTAAGTTATGCAAACTGGCTCTGATCTTGAACCTGCGATCCTCCTGCCTCTGCCTCCTGAGTTGTTGGGATTACAGGCCTGCGTCTGCTTCCTCAAGCTTCTCTCTTAAGGGGCCCCCCGGGAAATTGCCCATGCCACCTTCATGTGTGGGTGCTCTGGCCTTGCTGAGCCAGGCATCTGCTTTCTCCTGGGCATGTGGGAAAGGCTGAGGTTTGGGAAACCACTTACCAGGGTGAATGAAAAATACAGTGAATGTTTAAATTAAAAAAAAAAATCACAGAAAAAGACTCATTGCCATCAATCTCCCTCAGAACACTGCCCCCCTCCTCCCACCTCAAACACCCTCATCTCATTGTCCTGGCCTCTTTCTGAAGCCACTCTGAGGTCTCTCACGGGTGTCTTTGGTTGCGCTGTCCTGGCTGCCTCAATGTCCTGAATCCATTTGAAACGTTTACCATTCGTGGTCATTTTGACTTTGGGGAGGAGCCAGAAGTCAGAGGGTCCCAGATCTGAGGAATAAGGTGGATGAGGACGCACAGTAATGTTTTGTTGACTGAAGTTGATGCACCAGAAGTGACGTGTGACGTGGTGCGCTGTCATGGTGGAGGATGAAACTCAAGGTGCTCACGAAGGGGGACGTGCAGAGCTGCTCCAGAAGTGGCAACAGGGAAGGGACGAGTGTGTTCGCAGCTGGGGGATGTTCTGAGGGGGATCAATGGTAATGTGTCTTTTACTTCGGTAAATTTAAAAAAATTTAAACAAGGATCCTATTTTTGATCAGAACTCATAGTTCTCAACCTATGATAAAATCTGATTGTTGTCAGCTCTCTTGGGAGGGTGTGTGTGTGTGTGTGTGTGTGTGTGTGTGTGTGTGTGTGTGTGCACATGTGTGTGTTCATTCTAAGGATATTCACATTTCAAGCAGCAGTGGCACCCCCACATCGGTATCTGTCTTTATAGTTCACCAAGCACAAGCACATTCGCAAGCTCACTGGTCCCCTACGTTCAGGGAAGGCGGCTAAGCCAGGGGTTACCAACTCTATTTCCAAGAGACTTAGGTGAAGAGAGGTGGTTGTCTAAGTTCATACACTATATTATTGATCCATGGAGATTTCAAATCATCCCTAGTTTCTCATCTGGTGGATTTTATACCAATGTCAGAAATTTTGTTCCTGGGAATCACAAGGACTTCAGGGCATGGGATACCATCTGCAAATGTACCTTTGACATTGAAGAGTAATCTCCCAGCCTCAGCTCTAAGCAACAGACCCCACTTCTTGAAACTGTATTGACTTAAACAATGAAACAAACAAGCCAACACACTCACATAAGTTTTAAGGAATGTGAAGAGACAGGACTGGTCTCTAAAAGACTCTTCTCTCCTCCCAGTCTATAATATACCCTCTCTCTACCTATTCTTTGGCTTCATTTTCCCATTACAGTTTTATTTTCAGTGGATTTTAATAGTTGAAATTTGGAAGGCTAGAATGTAATGTTTACTGTGAAATTTCTCTCTCTCTCTCTCTCTCCATTCTCCAGTCTGCAATCACACACCCAGTTTCTGTACCAGGAAGTAATCCACGACTTCTGTTTCAAGTGTCCTTGCAGAGAAAACAGATACAGATGCAAATGTGTGTCCACAACTGACTTTTGTGTAACTGGCATTAGCAGGTGGTTCTCTGCCTTTCTTTGCACTTGTCTTTGCTCACTTGATCTTGGAGACTGTTCCCTGGCAGTGCATACCAGATGCCCACCTGTCTTGCGATGGTTACAGGGTGTCCTGACGATGGCCATTTGTGGTGTCTTCAATTTGCTGCTATCATAGCAATGTTTCAATGAACAGCTTTGGGCATTTCTCATTGTTCCTAGAAGTGGGATTCCTGGGGCACACAGTGCATGCATTTGTAATTTTGAAGGATACAGACAAATTGCCTTCCATGGAGGTTGTACCATTATGCACCCAGGGCAGCAATTAGTCCCCATCACCATCGCTTAACTCCTTGTGAATCCTTCTTCTGCCTGCTGCTGGCATCATCTTTATACAGCCTGAGTGTGGGGACAGCTGTGTTTTCTCAGCTTCTGAGAGATCAGGGGAAAAAACTGTGACTGATTCTGGCTAATGGCACTAACCTTTACATGCCTGTCAGCTTGTCCTGCTGTGGGGCCTGAGTGGTGCCGTGATGCTGAAAGCTATGCCTCCAGTATCTCAGATACCAGCAGGGCCACCCATGGTGGACAGGTTTCAGTTGAGCTTCCAGACTAAGACAGACTAGGGAGAAGGACCTGGCAGCCCGCACTGAAACACTTAGCCATTGAAAAACCTTATGAATAGCAGAGAAGCACTGTCAAATATAGTGCAGGAAACTGAGCCCCCCAGGCTGGAAGACATTCAAGAAACGATTGGGGAAGAGTTGCCTCCTCAAAGCAGAATAGACCTTAATGATGGGAATGGAGTAAAGCCCCTGGGACCTCCATGATGTGGCATGACTCAAAATGAGAAGAAACACAGTGTCTGCTACGATGGACTCAAACATAAAAAGACTGTGTGCGTGGCACAGTGTCCGGGAGTGTTTTGTTCTGCCATATATAGGGTTACTATGAGTTAGACCCGACTCAGTGGCACCTAAGGACAACAACAAGTGTCACCATGGTCAGTAATGGCTGCCATGGTGCTGAATTCAATGGACATTTTTCAGCTCTGGTCTTGCTGACCCACAGTGCCCCTTGGTGCTATTTCTCCCTCCTTACTACTTCCTTGCACTCCTGTTTCTGTGGCTGATATTTTGTTTCCTTTGCAGTTTATTTACTTCTTCCCAGGTATGGAGTGATGGTTTTCACCTTTTCACATTGGGAGCGTTTGACAATTCAGATGCTCAAATCAGACCCCAGACTAATTCAATTATAAACTCATCATCTCTGGAGGGGGAACCCCTACATCAGCATTCCTAAGCTCCCCATGTCTTAATGTGCAAACTGGAAGAAAGCCACTTCACTAAGCGATGGACTTACAGAGATCAATCCATCCCCCTTCTCTTATCATTGTTTATTTCTTTCGGGAGAGTTGCACGCAGCTCAAGGCTTTAATTACCACCTACATACAGATGGCTTCCGTGTGTGCACCACTGCCCTAGCTCTCTCCCATGTGCTCCGCATCCGCACATGGAGGCAACTTAGCATCTCTCTCATTGTTTGTTTGTTGTTGTTAGATGCGATCGCGTTGGCTCTGACTCATAGCAATCCTATGTATGACAGAACAAAACACTGCCCAGCACTGTGCCATGCACATGATCTGTTTTTGAGGTCACTGCTGGGGTCCTGGGCTCCTCTCCAGCCTCCCCATCCCTCGTGTTTTCCTGCCCAGGCAGCTTTCTCTGGACTCCTCATGTACCTCATCCTTCATCCTCCATAGGATCTTGCATAAGTTGGTCTTGCTCCCAAAATACTTTTATCTCTTTTCTTAGTCTAGTTGACGCCTAATCGTATACATTTTATGGATGTCAGCTGAAGGTTTTTTATTAGGAGGAGCTCTGTACGACCTTGAAGAGTGAGCAAAGCCAGACGTCCCTCTGATGACCCCCATGGTGTATGATCTGTGGATTAGTGTCTGTCTGCCTTTGGACTGTAAACTCCTCAAAGGCAGGAAACAGGGCTTATTATTATTACTTAGTTTTGGCCATTATATTCCCAAGGCTTTGTGCAATGCCTGGTAAAATATTGTTGTTGCTGTTAGGTGCCATCACAGGGCTGGAATTTAGCTCAGTTGATAGAGCACTGCTCTGCAGTCTCGGAGGTCCTGAGTTTGAGTCCCAGCACTGCAAAAGGGGAGAAGGATGTGGCAACCCACTCCCAAGGCAATCCTGAAACAGTTAGCCATTGAAAACCCTATGAGGGTCACTAGGAGCCGCACTCGACTCGATGGTACCTAACAACAACAACAATTAGGTGCCATCAAGTTGTGTTGATTCATAGCGACTCTCATAGGGTTTTCAATGGCTGTTTCAGGATTGCCTCAGGAGTGAATTACCATGTCTTTCTCTCATTTTTGTGGTGCTGGGAATCGAACCCAGGACATCAGAGACTACAGAGTGGCACTCTACCGACTGAGCTAAATCCCAGCCCCTTGAACAATATGTTGTTGTTGTTGTTAGGTGCCGTCAAGTCGGTATCCGCCTCATAGCAACCCTCATAGGGTTTTCAATGGCTGACTGTTTCAGGATTGCCTTGGGAGTGGATTGCCAGGTCCTTCTTCCATTTTTGTGGTGCTGGGAATTGAACTCGGGACCTCAGAGACTTCAGCGCAGCGCTCTACCAACTGAGCTAAATCCCAGCCTTTGTACAATATAGTAGGCACTAATACATGGGCTGCCTGCAGCCATAGCCCTGTGGCATCCCATCCTGTCAGATCTCAGAAGCTAAGTAGGGTCGGGCCTGGTTAGTACTTGGATGGGAGACTGCCTGGGAACACCAGATACTGCAGGCTTGGGAGAAGGACCTGGCAACCCCCTCCCAATAATCAATCTGCCATTGAAAACCCTATGAACAGCAGAGAAGCACTGACAATAGTGTTTCGCCTGTTGTATGTAGGGTCGCTATGAGTCAGATACCGACTCGATGGCACCTAACAACAACAACAACAATACATGGGCTGGGGTTTAGCTCAGTTGGTAGAGTGTTGCTCTGTGTTCTCTGAGACCCTGGGTTCAATCCTCTGCACTGAAAAAATGGGAAATGGACCTGGCAGCTCATTCCCAAAACAATCCAGAAACAATCAGACATCGAATAGCAGAGAAGCACTGCCACAGCGCCGGGCATGGCATAGTGTTGGGAGTCTTTCCCTCCGCTGTACGTAGGGTTATATGAGTTGGACCAGACTTGACAGCACCTAACAACAACAACACATGCTAAAACTTCAGTAGATTGCAGAAGCCATTGCTTCTTATGTTACAATGAGGCGGAGGAACATCTGAGGAATCAGAGTCTGCACTAATCGCTAGGTGTGGTTGCGTGTTGAGTGTCCCCAGAGGTCCCTGTGCTAAAAAGACTCCGTCCTCAAATAGTAGGAGGCAGTGGGAGCCCTAGCTGAGGGGCCTGTAGGGAGAGATGTGCGAGTCACTGAGGGCTGCCCTCAGGGGTCCGTTCACGTGGATCCTCTCCGGGGTTCTCATGTGACCCCTGAGCTCTTGAGAGAAGATTGTTATGTAAGGAGTAGGCTTGGCCCTTCCTGATCTCTTTCACTCCTGCTTGAGATGTGTCCCCTCTTCCCACCCACACACTTCATCACCCGCCATCTACCATGCGCCCTGGCCACCCCAAGCCTGAGCCAGCCCTGTGCGATTTGACTCCAGAATGGGAGCCAAATAAATCTCTCTTTACTTGCTACGTGGCGGTGTCCGGTATTGCACGAGAGTATCAAAAAGCCGATGAATACGAATGGTTCCAGACAGGCTTCAGTTCAGAGGGAAGACCCTCGGTGACCCAGGAGGGGACATCTCCCCTCTACTCTCTCCATGGAACCAGGTGGCAGCACTTTCAGAATGAGAGTTATCAATGAAAATCGCTCCCGTTTAATAACTTCTAATGGCACTCCATAAATACTTGGAAAAATATGGAGAAGCGTTTACAGTAGCTGCATATCCTAGGGTAGATTTATAGGACTGTTAAAAATGATTAGGCTCCTTCCAGGACAGAGCGGCTTCCAAGAGCAGCGCTGGGCGACTTCATTCCCGGGCTCTGCAGAATGTTTATTTCCATGTTTTCAAAATACTGTATTTCTTCACCGTTAAATTTTATCTCAGTGGCGTTGTTTTAAAGCACCAATTTCCCCACCTCTTCGGATCTTGTAATTCAGCTTCGAAATATGTTGTTTTGGAAACTCTCTGAAGACCACACAGGTCCAGGGGACGCCTGAAGGGACCGCGATGAGTAACACAGGAGGCTCTGAGGCTTGCAGGGAGATGGACGCGTTTGTCAGGGCCCTGGGCCTGTGGCCCTCATTGGTGGGACTTCAGAGAGAGGCGGAATGTTCTCACCATGGGCAAGAGAGCACAGAGGAGCAGAAGGAGACACGATCGCAGGGGGCTTCTGGGATGGGTTGGGCTGCGGGCACAGGGCTGCCTGACTCTGTCTCCATAGTGACACGGGCATTCCCAGCGTGTTTCCCTGTACAGTGTAGGCCCCTGAATCTCCCTGGACTGCTAACTGTGCCGCATCTGCTAGTGCCGCTCAGCATCGTCAAGGGCAAATGGTGCTCCTTCTCCTTGAGAGGTTGACCGTGTGACCCAAGAGGGCATCCTTGGCAGGTGACGTGATACTGTTTCTGGTCCAGACTCTGCTTCAGAGCAGAGGCTGCTTCAACCACATCGATGGAAGATGCGCTATGGTGTGTGGAAATGTGTCCAAGGGAAGGTTGGGAGTTCCTCTCCGTTGCCAGGATTGAACATCTGCTTGGTCAAGTCTCATAAAAGTCCCCTTTTTGACTCACGCGTGGTGGCAAATGCCTGTAATCCCAGTGACCAGTAGGCACAGGCAGGAGGATCACAGGTTCAAGGCCAGACTCTATCTCAATTTAAAAATTGCAAAAAATAAAAAAGGGCTGAGGGTGCAGCCCAGTGGCAGAGCATTTGGAAAGTGTGTGTGAGGTCCTGGGTTCCACCCCCAAGTATTGCAAAAAAAAAAAAGTCCCCTTTTCTCCCTCTACGACTTGACCCTGTCCTTCCACTGGCCATGAATGCCTCCTCCTGTCCCTTAGCCTGGCTGTGGAAATCCAGCACAAATGCCACTTCCTGGCTGCTTAAAGTGACTCCTCCCTCTCCAGTGCTCTCTTTCCGAGATGCCCAGCTACCTTCTTCCCATCCCCAGGTTCCTGGGCACTGTGAGGGCCTCAGCCCCAGGCTCACTGTTTGGAAGGAGAGATGGACCCAGGAGTCCACAGGGGTCAGCTGAGGGATGTTAATAAGGGGAACAGGCTCCCAGTGGCTGCATGAGCCAGGGTACCCTGTTCTGTTTAACCCATCCCCTATCGCTAGGAGGGAAGGTGACTCAGGGTGGCCAAATGTTCTGATTTTCTAAGTGAAGCCATGAATCTGAATTTCTATATAAATATTCTTGTGTGTATTTGTGTGTGTGTGTGTGTATATTCCTGAAATTCAAACAAAATAGGATCTAGCAGCTTGCACTAGCCGCTTAAAGTTATTGGCCTCTCCCACCTGCCCTTTGTTGTTAGGTGCTATTGAGTCTGGTCCAACTCATAGGGACGCTCACAGGGTTTTCAATGGCTGACTGTTTTCTCCGGATTGCTCTGAGAATGGATTACCACTTCCTTCTACCATTTTTCCTGCCTGCCCTTAGGCACTTCTAATGTTCCCAGAGCCCTTTCCCAAAGTGGCTCAAGGAGCCTCTGAAGTCCAGTTAAGACAAAGCTAGCGTTAAAGGAGTCCAGGAAAGACTGGGGAGGTGAGGGTTGAGCCCAGGGCCAGGGAAGGTGGAAGTGGGTGGGGAAGTGGGTGGGGTCTCATGGTTCTGCAGACTCTAAAGTGTCCCTGCCTGGCCCTCACTTACCCCATGGTGGTCCCCTTTTGTCATTCCCTTTTCCCCGTTATTAATTATGCTATTCAGGAGTCCTTGCTGTGGTGCAGGAGGAGCTGGAAAGGGAAGGGATGCTGGGGAAGTCCTTGTCCTCTGTGCCCTAGGAGGACCATGGGGCTGGCGGCTGGGGCAGGAGTCTGGGCAGCTGGAGACTCTGGTGGCCTCTGTCCCCACAACCCTAAAGAAGTGATGAAACTTAGTTGCCAAGCCCCACGGTAGCCACAACACAGTGGGTCCTGGGAGCCCCAATCACAGGCACCTGCGCTGTGTTGCCTCTGCCCTCTGGCCCCAAACTTGCGTGGGCATTTGGCTGCCTGGGCAGCCGCCAGCACCCAGGCCCCTTAATTAATTAAGCCCTGGGCCAGCGAGCCCTCATCCATCCTTCCCACAGCCTCCTCAGGCGACCTCTGCAGGGTCAGAGGAAGAGGCCGTTTACACAGGGTAACCCTAGTTACCCGGATGTACTTTCTCCACATTCCACTGTCCCCTTTGTGTAGAGGGGGTGTAACATGGGTTGAGGGGCTGAGGACAGACCCGGCTCTGGAGAAGTCTAGAACCTTGCCTAGAGGCTCAGTGAGGCTACCCCAAGGAACTCTCGATTTTCTTCTCCTAGATCAGCCCCTTCGGGATGGCCAACCAAGACTGAGGACCATGAGAGCCCAGTGGGGTGCTGCAGAGGACAGTGTTGGGGTGAGTGAGAAATAAGTCCTTCAATTTGGTATTTTGGAGCTAGATTTTGCCATCAGTTGTGAGGTGGGCAGGAGCCCAGAGAGAAGTGTTGGGGCTGGGCAGGTGGGGTACGGGGCAAGGTCTGGACTGCGAGCTGGACCCTGGGACAGCCTACAGCCAGGCAGCAGCCAGAGCCTGTCCCTCGGCCTTGTGGGGAGGGGTCCCTGACATCGGCAGTCTTTAGTTTGATGATTTCCGAGTTTGCACACCAAGATCTTTTCCTGTACTACTGCAGTGTTGAGGTGAATAGGCATTCAAGGTCATCCTGTCTTACACCCCACTTCTGTGGGCAAGAGACGAACGTCTGGGTGGACAATTTAATAAAGATAATTCAGCTCGCAGCTGCCTTGCCTTGAGACTCTGTTCATGTCATGACTGGGGGTGGCCCTTGCTCCTTGCCACTCAGCCAGTTGTCAGCCTAAGGAAAGAGACTTCTGCCCAGTGGCCGTGATTGATGCCCTCAAGACTAATGTGACGTATTTGGGCACCTGCTCTGGGGTGGACATTGCTTCGGGGCACTGCAGCTCTAGTGGGAAATGAGAGGGAAATATTCCTGTTGTCACGTTACAAGGTGGTCTGTTTCCTGAATGTTGAAACATGGCATTGAGGCTACTCCACAGGGTTCCCTCCTTGGATGAGCCAGTGATGATGACCTTGAGGACAAAAATATACAGAGACCCCAACCAGCATGAGTGGAGGGGCGTCTTCCCAGACAATGAGGACCGGGCGCAGACAAGGAGAAGCACATTCCACTGAGAGATGACGCCCGGACTGTGGGAAGCGGCGTTTCTCAGGACTGCGTGGGAGGCTTGTGCGCCTCTTCCTTCTCTCCTGGCTCACCACAGGGGTGTCTTCTGCTTCAGCCAAATAAGAAACATCTAGGAAGATAGCTAATTTTACAGTGGAGGGAAACACATACTATTTATTTATTCTTATAATTAGGGTAGGAAACAAAACACATCTCAGGTGTGACTGAGCATTGTATGGCGCTGTGGATTGTCTTTCAAGACTTATCCAGAGCAAGCCATGAAGCGGCCCATGTAGCCCCCCAGTTACCTCCACGATGAGCTTTCCTGGGAAGTCGGGAGCGATGAGCTGCCACAGCAGGATCCGAGGCACTTTATCCATTAGACTGTGATAAGAATTCTACCATTTTCCATAAAGGTTCCACTTCAGACCCCACCAGCAAATGAGCCAAGGCTCCAACAGGTGTGAAATTCTGCATTACCATATGCCTGAGGGGGCAGAATGACACCTCAAATGTTCAAGAGAAACTTTTTAATAACAGCACAGAAGTAAAGCAGGTGCTAAATTACTGCAGGATCTGTGCTGTCGTCCAGCCCTAAATGTGGGTGCTGCTAAATGGCTGACGCTACTGCTCAGGGGACGGAGCAGGGCGGCCCAGTCTGGCCGAGTCCAGCTAGGCAAGGTCTGGGGTGAAGGGGATGGGGGACAGCAGAGACATGGCAGGAAAGATCCTCTTCTTGAGGAATGCAAGCTGATGGTTGTGCTGCTGGCCTTTCTGTCTGCATTATTTGGTTACATCAAGAGGAGAGGATGGTGAGTTTCTATACAGATTGAGGATAGTTTGCATCAGGTCCGTCTGGATTTTATACAGCACCAAGGTTCCCTTCTGGTAATTATCCGTTGTTCCGTTAGAGAAATTAGCTCTATTCCGCCGTGTACAGGCTAGCTAGGATTGTCAAGCAGGGCGTCTCTACAGGACAGCACGTGACGAAAGGCAGCCTCATTGGTTTCTCCCTTGGGACTCTGACTTTCTAGCCGCATTCGGCAGGGATGGATGGAGCAGTTAGTGCTGATAAGCTGCCAATAAGCTCTGGGTTCTGGGTCCCCAGAGTAGCCTTGTTCCTGCTTTTTGTGCATCTCTTTGTCTGGATGGTCCTTTGATATGATAAGTTCTTTAATATCTTCCCATTAAAGCCCACTTTTGCTAAGTCAACCAGAGTTGATTTCTGTTGCTTGCAATTAAAGAACTTTGACAGATATAAAAATACCAACAGCAACAACACAGTGCATATGTTACTTTTTGAGTGCTAAGAGCCTTACAGATGTCTCCTCATCTAACATGCGCAACAACCATCTAAAGTAGATATTATTACCTTGTAACACAGGGTATCTGGAGTCCTACGCAGCCCAGGCCAAATGATTCTTTTAGAATCTGATTTGTGTTCCCAGTGAACCATTCTGTGTTATTTGAGCCTCGCCTTAGAAGCAGAACCAACAGGCGAGAGATGTAGATACAGATACAGATGTAGACATACAGATGGATAAGAGACGATTCCTTCTGGGAATTGGCTCACATGATTATGAAGAGTGAAGAGCTGTCTGACAATATACCATCTGCAGACCGGACAGCTGAGGGAGCTGGTGGCGCAGCTCGGTCTGAGTCGGGAAGCCTGAGAACCGGAGGAACAAGTGGTACAATTTCAAGTCCCCAAAACCTGAGGCCTAAGAAGGCAGGTGGTCACTGGAATAAGTCCTAGAGTCCAAGGGCCTGAGCACTAGGAGTTCTGATGGCCAAGGGCGTGGAGAGATGGCTGTCTCAGCCCAAGAACGGGGAGGGAACTCACCTTTCTCCATGTTTCTGTCCTGCCTGGGCCCTAATGGATTGCAGGATGCCTTCCCACATTTCTTACGGTGGGTCTTTTTTACTCAGGCCGCTGATTTAAATGCTGATCTCTTTGGGAAACCCTCACAGATGCACCCAGAAATGATTTCTTACTAGCTATCTGGGTATCCCTTAGCTTCATCAAGCTGACACCAAAATTAGCCCCTCTGTTGGGCCCTCTACCTTGTTCTGCAGGCTTGCCTGGTGGGGTTGCTGCTTTGCTCACGTTCTCAGGCTCACAGGAAAAGCAGCTCGTAAGTCATCTCCACTGCTGGCAACAGATGGGCCTTGATGTTCAGAGAGGAGGACTACGGCACTTGAATTCCCCATTGGGAGGAACAGCCACCTTCCTCTGGATCAGAGGGTCTCTAGTGGAGGATAATGAATTCTCAGTGGAAGGTGTCCAGAGAGCTGGCCTCCGAGGGAGGGCCGGAGGTGTGGCTTTGGTGAATGGGCAGAACCTCTTCCTAGGATGGGATGAGCCAGGGAGGCGCGATGTCTCTGGAGGCAAGAACCTTCCGCAGAACAAGTCTGTCCAGTGAGGGAGCTGGGCCACAGATGGCTTCCAGGCTGGCCTTGGGCTTATAGGTGAACTTGCTCCAGCTACCTAAGACCTAGTTTGGAATTGGCCCAGTTCAGGACCTGCCAACCCTAACACCGACACGAGCCCTGGGGCAACGTATGGCATGACAGGGGCCAGATGTGATACAGGATGGAGCATGAGAAGCGACCGGCCATCTCAAAGGGATGCCCTTTGCCCCTTCTGGAAGTTCAAGTCCTTGGGCAGCTGTGGATAGGAACCTTTCCAGTGAAAATCAGGAGGGGAACGTCTTATCTGCCAGATTTTCTTAGGGATATTTGGAAGGGTGCCTTGGTTTTCACTCATAACGAGGAGATCTGTCCCACCTTCCTTCTGTCTGCCAACTAATGGCATCGCAGCCAACTGTTACCAATGGGACATTTTGTTTAAAAGCCTGAATTTATCCTTTCTTCCTGTGTGTCACCTTATCTTAGGTTAGATGACCTAACAAACAAATGAGAACAGTGGTCCAGGAGGCCGGAACGTGGGGCAGTAACCAGAGGACATGAGGGTGGAGGAGATCACAAATGCATCGGCAGTGGCAGGGCTTTGCTAAGGGCCTGCCCTTCAGATAGCATGTTTGACTTACCCAAGGGACAGCTATGGTTTAGGTTGTTCTATAAAGGGCATTGCCTGCAACTGTAGCCTTGTGGCATCTGAGCCTGTCAGATCTCAGAAGCTAAGCAGGGTTGGGCCTGGTTAGTACTTAGATGGGAGACCGCCTGGGAACACCAGGTGCTGTAGGCTTGGGAGACGGACCTGGCAACCCATTCCCAAAAATCAATCCACCATTGAAAACCCTATGAACAGCAGAGAAGCACTGACAATAGTATTTCACTTGTTGTACACAGGGTCACTATGAGTCAGACACTGACTCGATGGCACCTAACAACAACAACAACGTAAAGGGCGTTGATCAACCAAGAGGCACCTGGGCTCTCACCAGCAATTCTGTCTCCTCAGGTGAGCCTGGGATCATCTCTGTCATGCAACAAGACAGTTCCCTCTGCAGGCTGAAGCTTGCCAGATGATCTTGTTTGTAGTTTGGATCTGGCTGGTACACCCAAAAGATGACACTCAACTTTAATTCCAAAGGCACTGACAGTGTATTGTCATCCTTGCCCAAAAGATCCAAATAGTCTCAATTATTTTGGGCAGAGTACATTAAATAAGAGATTCTGATCTAATCTTCCGTCTATGCAAATTGCTTCAGGAGCCACCTCATTTGAATAATATTTGCACCACATTTACATTCTGTTTTGTGCTGCTGTAACAGTACACCACAGACCGGATAATTTGCAAGGAACAGAAATTTATTTCTAACAGTTCTCCAGGTTGGGAAGTCTAGCATTGAGGGGTCTGAATCTGGCAAGGGCCTTCCTGCTATATCATCCCACTGAAGGAGTGTGTGTGTGTGTGTGTGTGTGTGTGTGTGTGTGTGTGTATGCTTGCATGCATGAACACAGGCACACTGAGAGAGAGAGAGAGAGAGAGAGAGAGGGAGGGAGGAAAGATAAAAAGAGAAGAGAATGTCCATGCTCACAAGGTGGGAGGAAGGGACTGAACCCATTCTTTCACTAGGAACCCTCACCCGTGATAACCGATCCATTCCCATGGTAGCATCATTAATCCCACCAGGAGGCAGAGTATTCATGACCTAATCATCCTTCAAAGCCCTCTCCTCTGGACACTGTAGCACTGGGGATCAAATTTCCAACATGAATGGAGAGAAATCATTCAAGTCACAGCCCTGGCCCATCTGGAGGAGGCATGGTCATTAAACACACACTGGACCCTCCTCATTTTCTTGGACATTGCCACCTTCCTCCACTCCCTCCCCAAGCTGAGGTGCTCTAAGGCCAAGTGTCGGGAGTGGGATTTTCATGGTGAAAACAGGTCATCAGTGTGTCACTTCCTGTAAGAGCTCCAGGAAACCAGCTCTTTGGGGCTTCTGCAGAGTGGCTAAGATGCCAGTGGAAAGGAACGAAGGGCAGAGGCGCGTTTCCCTGTGGGGTGTGCATAGGGGAGCAGTTTCTGCCATGGTTTTCCAAAGCCAGCAGCACTCAGGACTGGAGCTGGCCCCGGTATGCAGAACATCTCCATCAGTTAGTGTGGCTCTAATGACACCCCATTGACTGGGGGTGGGGGTAAGAAACAGCAGACATTTATTGCTGGACACAGTACTGGAGGAAGGAAGGGCAAGGGCAAGGTGCCAGCAGTCAGGCCCTGCTGAGGACCATCTTTTGAGTTGCACACTGTCAATCTCTTATATTCTCACATGGCAGAAAGACAGGGAGAGCTACCTCTGGGGTCTCTTTTATAAGGGTACTATTCCTATTTCTCCCTCACTTGCCTGTCAGCTTATGCTATGGGGTCTTGCATGTTGCTTTGATGCTGAAAGCTATGCCACCCATATTTCAGATATCAACACGGTCACCCATGGTGGACAGGTTTCAGTTGAGCTTCCAGGCTAAGACAGACTAGGGGGAAGGATTGGGCAGCCCACTCCCAAAACAATTAGACATTGAAAACCCTATGAATAGCAGAGAAGCACTGTCAAATATATATTCCAGACATATAGTGCTGGAAAATGAGCCCCCCAGGCTGGACGACATTCCAGAAACCACTGGTGAAAAGTTACTTCCTCAAAGTAGAGTCAATCTTATTGAGAGGAATAGAGTAAATCCCTGGAACCTCCTTTTGCTGATGTGGCATGACTTAGAATAAGAAGAAACATAGTGGCTGCAACATTGGGCTCAACCCAAAAGATCATGTGCCTGGCACAATGTACACAGGGTTGCTATGAGTCAGATCCCACTTGATGGCACCTAACAAACAACAGTCCTATTCATGAAGTCTCACACCTTCATTACCTGATTATATCCTGAAAGCGCCATCCCCTTACACCATCTTACTGGAGTCTAATATTTCAACATGTGAACTTTTGAGGGGTAAATACATTCAGTACAGAGTGCAGAGGTCAACTGGGAGCATATGCCTTGTCTGAAAGGGACAGCCATTGCTAAAGGACCCAGGGGTTCACACCTCTGTATCTTTTCAAGAGAATTGATGTCTTGACTTTTCTGTGGAATCTTGAAGTTTTTAAAATGTTGGTATAGATTCCATTTTAAAAACACTGTGGTGCCTCCACATGCTGGATTTGAACCGGGGCCCTTCACGGTGTCTGATCTGAGCCTGAGCTACTCTGTACCATCTGCATCGCCAGCAGAACGTGATCCTTTGTCCATGCTGAGGAAGATTTTATAAAAATCTTTAGGAGGTAAACAAGAATTTCCTAATGTTCCTGCTGAAGAACAACTATTCCAGTGCCGGTGGCTTTGTACAGAGGGTGTCAGCAGCTAGGGGCCATGAGAAGGGTCTTTAACTGAAAAGTCTTTTAACTCAAAATATTGCCTGCAGCTGTAGCCCTGTGGCATCCGATCCCGTCAGATCTTGGAAGCTAAGCAGGGTCGGGCCTGCTTAGTACCTTGATGGGAGACCGCCTGGGAACACCAGAAGCTGTAGGCTTGGGAGAAGGACCTGGCAACCCCCTCCCAAAAATCAATCTGCCATTGAAAACCCTATGAACAGCAGAGAAGCACTGACAATAGTGTTTCCCCTGTTGTACAGAGGGTCGCTATGAGTCGGATACCGACTCGACGGCACCTAACAACAACAACAACAAGCTGATGTTGTTAGAGTTGAGAAAAAGCCCTGGTTTTCTATCACAAGGCAAGCAGCATGAATAGCTGTGCAGGCTGTCCGTGTCCTCTGCTTCAATTGCTCCTGAATACTGTCCCAGGCAGGCATTTGCTCGTGGGGCTCCCGGGAGGAAAGAGCTGCTGACTAGTCAGCATGCACTCTAGGGAGCTTCCCGGGAGCGCTTGTCACCTGTCACTCTCATCTTACAGCCCTCTCCCTGGAAGACTTTCTGGAACTTTTACGCAGGTCTGGGCAGACCATCGTTTTTAGTTCTCAATGTAGAGCTGCAAATGAGAAGGGGGTAAATCAGGAGGAAAAGTGGGCACATATCTGCCCAGCTAGTGGCTGTGAACCACCGATGCAGAGTAATACTGTGCAGAATGCAAAGGTTAAAATGGCACTGCGATGGAAGGGCAGGGAGGATCTCTGCGGAATTTCTGTGTTGTTGTTATTAGGTGGTGTTGTTAGAAGCCCCTTTATCTGAGGTGAAGGCAGGAAGAGAGACATTAAAACAGCTCTTTCTAGTTCTGACCTGGTGGGGTCTCCAATGAACCAAAGGGGAGAATTTAAGCTGAGCATTTTTCCTGATTATGAAAACAGCTCAGCGCCAAGGTTGTTGTTGTCAGGTGCCCTTGAGTTTGCTCTGACTCATAGCGACCCTATATACGACAGAATGAAGCACTCCCCAATGCTGTGCCATGCCCAGCACGATGTCAGGGCTTCTCTGCTAGTCACAGGGTTTTCAACGACTGATTGTTTCGGGATTGTTTCAGGAGTGGGCTGCCAGGTCCTTCTCCAATTTTTGTGGTGATGGGGATTGAACCCAGGGCCTCAGAGTGTGCAGAGCAAGCACTCTACCAACTGAGCTAACCCCAGAATCAATGTTGGAATCATTGTTAGGTGCTGTTGAGTCAGGTCTGACTCATAGAGACCCTCATAGGTTTTTCTATGGCTGATTGTTTCGGGATTTCTTAAGGAGGGGACTGCCATGTCCTTCTCCCATTTTTGTGGTGCTGGGGATCGAGCCCGGGTCTTCAGAGAGTGCAGAGCAGTGCTCTACCAAGTGAGCTAAACCCCAGCCTCAGAATCAATGTAGAGAGAAGAAAATTATAAGAACAAAATGAGGAAATTTCACCTCATCTTGAAAGTCTCCTCTAAAAGATCCTCACAGCTAGTACTTTAGTGTGTGAGCAACGAGGTTTTCTCTGTGGCCGGGCATACACATTCTCACAAAAATGATCATCTCCTCAACATGCCTGGAGCTGGCTTCCTCCCCTCAGCAAGTTAAAATTCTTCACCATGAGGTATCTATGTAATTCGCGCTGTCTACTGCTCCATGATGCACAACAAAATTGGACTTTCCTGTCTTGGTGGAAAATTTGGCCACTTCCAGCTTTCACAAGTGCAAACAGACACTTTGCCATGGTCACCCTTAAACGTGCGCCCCTGTGCACTGCTAATCATTTCCTTGGAATACGTTCTGGAAGTGCGTTATAGAGGCGAAAGCCCGCAGCTGTGTTTACACTGGTCACGGTTCTGCACACTCTCTCCAGCTTGTCTTCTCTGCTCCCCGGCCTGCATGTCCTGTCTGTGCTGACCACAGCCACGTGTTTTTGTAACTGGGGAAGAGTTGCCTCCTCAAAAGAGAGTAGACCTTAATGACAGGAATGGAGGAAAGCCCCTGGGGCCTCCTCTTGCTGATGTGGCATGACTCAAAGTGAGCAGAAATGCTGGCAGTAACAAGGGCACAAACATGAAAAGATCATGTGCATGGCACAGTGTCAGGCAGTGTTTTTCTCCCTTGTACATAGGGCCACTATGAGTTAGACTTGACTCGACAGCACCTAGCAACAGCAGCAAGATGGAATTCAATTTTTGGTGGCCAAATCATGCATGACATCCATGGTCTCCACTTTGTCTGTATTCACTTGGTTAGAAGCAGGTGACAGGCCCCGCCCATCTCCACAGGAGAGGATTACATCAGGATGTGACCCCTAGGAGCTGTGACCACCGGTGACCATCTTAGGGCCTCCTGCTGATGGGTCAGTGGCTGGTGATGCTCTTGCAGCCTCCAGAAGAGCTGCTCTGAGCCTGGGGTTGGCTGTCCCCGCCCACCATGGCCCCTTCTCCCATCGGCTCTGTTCACCTGCACCTTTCCCCCGTTAGTTCTTGGGCCCTTCGAGGGCAGTCCCGTCTCTCTTGTTCAGCATGAACATTCCCTGGGATAGTGCCTAACAGCCCTCAGATACTGGCCATCTGGATGAATGAGGGGGTGGGGACAAGAGATCAAACAGAGCACGGCCATTGGCCTCCTGCGTGCCCTGCTCGGTGAGAGCAGGAGCTGGTGGTCTAGAGGACCAGCTGTACCAGGCTACGCTCTGGGCTGTGGTCTCTGCTGCTTAGGTGGTTCTGTGGAGCCCATCTCTTTCAGAAACCTCAGGCTTCCTTCTGCGGATGCTGGTGGTCTTCCCATTCTTTGCTTTCCAGCCTAGATGCAGAGTCAGAAAGTTATCTCTCTCTTCTTAAATATCCACCCACCAGCTCTTCCAGCTGCCCCCAAATCCCACAGCTGGATGCTTCAGATCCTGATGCCAAACAATCCTGTGATGTAGTTGCTGGGCCAAATCTGCACAGCATTCTTTATTTATTTATTTATTTATTTATTTGCAGTACTGGGGGTTGAACACAGGGCCTTGCACTTGCATGCTTTGCAAGTGCTGGACCACTGTGCTGCACCCTCAGCTCATTTTTTTACTTTTTGAGAC
The DNA here is from genome assembly GCA_007922755.1 of Pedetes capensis. Taxonomy (NCBI): domain Eukaryota; kingdom Metazoa; phylum Chordata; class Mammalia; order Rodentia; family Pedetidae; genus Pedetes; species Pedetes capensis. The sequence goes on along the minus strand of VMDO01015375.1, from coordinate 3,749 downwards.
AGGGTCTTGCTAAGTTACGCAGACTGCCTCTGGTCTCAAACGTGTGATCCTCCTGCCTCCGCCTCCCCAGCCACTGGGATTACAGGCATGCGTCATAGCGACCGGCTCAGTATTCTCATTTTTCAAGGAAAGTTAGGAATCTAGTTTTTCATGTGCAACTTCTCCATTTTAGAAATGTGCACAGCTTGAACACCAACAAAAGATCCACAGACTGAACGGTCCTGCGGGACACCAGAGTATAACTCTAGGATTCCTGTGTGCTCGCAAAATCCCTGCAGCTTAGTGTAAAGGGCTTGGGACTGGACTATATGCATCTCACTGGGTTTTCCCCACAGTGGCAGCCAGTGTGCAATGGCCCCAGTGCCTATACATAGCAGGTCCTCAGCCAGTGACCACTGGGCTGACGTGTCTGTTGGATGGGGAGTTGATGGGGGTCCCCACCAGCTCTGCAGGGGAGTCACTGCCTCAGTTGATGTCACCTGAAATGAGCACCTGTACAGGTGCCACTTCAGGTAGTGAGGGGAGGCTCGGGGGGCCCTGGTCTTGGCGTGGCACGTGGGATTGGCTCAGCCTTCAGCAAAGCGAAGGAAGCATCAGGAAGTTGGTTTCTGAAATGCATAATGAAGCAGCCCTGAAGAATTTGTTTATGTCCACATCAACAAAGCAAAATGCATTTGGACAATCCAAAGTCCAAAATGAGTTAGAAATGCTGCTGGGGGACAAAGGCAGCACCGGAAGTCCATTAGCAGCTGATCCACATTAATGACCTCTCAAGCTTGCTGCCAGGAGCAGGCAGTGGAGGTTGGGAGCTGCCAGATGCCATCAGCGCGCCGGCTCGGCTGGGGGGGGGGTGGGGGGGACCCACGACCATATCTCTGCCTTCACAGAGCTAGCAATCCTCACTGTTGGCTTGAATTAGGGAGGCCTCTCTCACAATGTCTGATCTAAGACAACCTTGGGGTGAGGAGATTCTGGGGATCAGAGCAGTGCAGGGTGGGGGATGCGTGGGGGGCATTCTGCTCCCCTTGCTGGCCATGAGTGTGGAAAGAGCCTTTCCTGGCATGAAGAGAAAATAAAACTCCGGGATGAGGAGGAGCGTGGAGTCAGTTCATGGGAGTTGGTGGGGCGTTACCTTGGTGATTGCTTCCCAAACAGCTGCAGAGGGGACTGTTGTTGTTAGGTGCCGTCGAGTCGGTATCCGACTCATAGCTACCCTCAAAGGGTTTTCAATGGCTGTTTCTGGATTGCCTTGGGAGTGGATTGCCAGGCCCTTCTCCCATTTTTGCAGTGCTGGGAATTGAACTCGGGACCTCAGAGACTTCAGTGCAGCGCTCTACCAACTGAGCTAAATCCCAGCCCACAGAGGGAACTAGTGCTATGGATAGAAAAGGTCCCCCGAGAAGCTCCTGTGCTAAAGCCTTGGGTGCCAGCTGATGGGCTCTGGGAAGTGATGGGACCAGAAGGGCTCTGACCTACTCGTGGCTCAGTCCCCTGACACATTGATAATTTGGTGGCATTTTTGAGAAGTGTGGAACCTTTTAGAAGTGGGTCTCAAGGAGGATGTAGTTCACTGGGGGCTTTTCCTTGGGGGCTATATCTCGTCCTGGGCCTCTCTCTGGCTCTGTGCTGCCCGTCCACCACAAGGTGGTCTGCTGTGGTCTGCAATATGCTCCCACCCATGACGTTTGTCTCACTATACATGGGCCCCAACGCAACTGAGCCAAGTGACCATGGACTGAAACCTTGAAAGCTGTGTTGCTGTTGTTGTTTGGTGCTGTAGAGTTGGGTTTGACTCACAGGGACCCCAGGTACAACAGAACGAAACACTGCCCAACACTGCCATGCACACAGTCTTTTTTTTTTTATGTTTGAACCCACTGTTGTAACCACTGTTCTCTTCTCATTTTGAGTCGTGCCACATCAACAAAAGGAGGTCCCAGGGGCTGTACCCCATTCCCATCATTAAGGTGGACTCTACTTTCAGGAGGCAACTCTTCCCCAGTCACTTCTTGAATGCCTTCCAGCCTTGGGGGCTCATTTTCTGGTGCTGTGTTTGACAGTGCTTCTCTGCCATTCACAGGGTTTTCAATGGCTAATTGTTTCGTGAGTGGGCTGCCAGGTCCTTCTCCCTAGTCTGTCTTAGTCCGGAAGCTCAGCTGCAACCTGTCCAGCATGGGTGGCCCTGCTGGTTTCTGAGATACCAATGGCATAGCTTTCATCATCACAGCAACAAGCAAGCCCCCATGGCATGACAAGCTGACAGACATGTGGGAAAGACTTTAGTAGAATATAGTAAAACCAGAATTATGAGAAAAGTAAAAAATTTTAAAAACCATACACCACACAAGCCCCTAATTCTTTACTGTTAGACTGAACGGCCATATTCAGGTACTTTGTGAAATTGCCATTGAGGTTTCTAAACACTCTGGGCTTCAGTTTTTCATCATGTTCACCCTCAGGCAGGTTTTGTGTCTAGTTTCTTTCCGGGCCCTGGGACAAAGGGAGTGACACGGTCACAGCCCTGGTGCCATGCACAGTCTAGTGCCAGAGGTGGGAAAGAGTGAGGAATTGTAAGTTGTAATAAATGCTCTGCAGAAAATGAGTCAGGGAAGAAGGAAGTATTATGACAGACCAGTCAAGGAAGGCCTGTGGAGGAAAGGTTACCTGCATATTGGTATACCCGTGCAACCAAATTATAGTAGAATGTGGCATTTGGGGCTCAGAGGAGGAGTGGCCAGTCCTGTATAGTTTAGGGGGTTTCACAGAAGTGAGACTGAGCTGTGTAAGGGGGTCCAAGTGTGGAACCAATAAACAGGAAGAAAACACCTAGTGGCACAGCTTGTGCATGGACTCTGCAGTAGCCAACATCTCTAAGCAGGCTTGTATGCTGGTCCTGGGCTCACTACGTCCCACGCATTGTCCTTGGTAAGCTTCTGGGATGTCCCCAGTTTACGGAAGCAACAGCTAGCTGCTCCTCAGTGTCTTACTCAGGATGGCACTGCTGTACGAAAACCGAGGCATCAGAGAAAGAGGCGACTGGATGGTGGCAATGCCTCATTCCTGATTCTGCGTAGATCTCCTATGCACTGAAGCGCCGGGTGGGCCTACCTCGTGCCAGGACCCGTGCCTGGGCATTTGTACTTGCTGTTTGTCCTAGGCTGGCCCTTTCTAGATTATGTTAATACTAATATTATTACTATTTATTTAATATTAATGTGCAAGTGTGATTGAGTTGCGTAAGATGTGAATAATTCACATCGGTGAAGGTGTCATTATAGCTGCCCTGTGAGGCTGTGCTGTGTGGCCAAGCCTCCCTGACTCCCTCTGAGCTGAGACACAGCTGCCTTTGCCCCTCTACCCACTGGGAAGGGACAAAGATGATGGAGGCAGGGGAAGGCAGAGGGCGGACGAGGGGGCTCTTCAGGCACCAGGAGTCCCAGGGGCCAGGCCAGTGTACCTGGGGACAGAGGCGGGGCAGCCACCATATAGTGGCCCTCCCTGGAGAGCTCTGGGGACTTCAGCAGGCCCTGATGGCCCCCTCTCTGCCTCTCTGTCTCTCTCTCTCTGTCTCTCCTTCTATGTCTCCAGTGTCTGTCCCTGTCTCTCCTCTTTCTGTTTGTCTCTTTCCAACCATCTCTTTCTTGTCTCTGTCTTTGTTTACATTGCTCTGTGTCCCTGTCCCTCTGTCCCCGTGTCATCGTTCCTGTCTGCCTCTCTGTCATTGTCCTCTCTCCTCTCCTTCCCTCGTG